>CAJQZJ010032362.1:3838204-3862298 GCA_907164525.1 Lophiomys imhausi | reverse complement strand
TTTTTTTTTTTTTGGGGGGGGGGGGTCAGGTAATATTTCTCCTGAAGCAAATTTGGTTTTTTGACAATATATAAAGTATTATCTTTCAATCTGGATTAAAGAAGAAATTATTTTGTTATTTTGTAGCTAAACAATCCTTAGTGTATATATCTTGAGATCTCAAAGGACAATTTGTTTGTACTGAGTAGGCCTTTTGTAAGTAGCTTTTAAACTTAAGTCCTTCCAAATCCTATGTGTCTGTCTCTGCATTCTAGTTATTGGGATCAAAGACCTGTGGTTCCCATCTGAAGGGATGTGCTCCACCACTCCTGGATTGAAGTTTTTCTCTATTTAGAGTTTTTTTTTTTTTTTTTTGTATCAGGCTGACCTTGAGTTCTGAGATCTGCCTGTTTCTGTCTCTAGTGTGTTGGGATTAAGGGTGTACTCTTCTTGAATGATGAGATTAAGGGTGTGCACCCTCACCACCCTGTTCCGTGTAACACTAGAATTTATAAGACCACTAACTCTATAGTGCTCCTCCCATCTCTGCTGAAGTTAAAGACATGGGCTAACACCACACATTTCATGTATTTTACCTTAGCTCTAAGTTTTTTCGACTCTTGGAGGTTTATAAAACCAGGTTGAACGGCTGTAACCTTTATTTTATTTACAGTGTTTTAAAATTGTTACCTGCTTTTTTTAATTAATAAATTTATTTGTTTGTTGCTTCAGGTTACATCTCTATCATATTGTCCTCTTTCCCCGCTTCCCAGCCCCACCCTACCATCCTATACCCCCTAATCCTTCCCTCTTGTTCCTCTGGGGTGGAGTGTCCCTACATAACATTCCCTCGCCACACTTCAGGAGTCATATGAGGGCCAAGAGGCTCTTCATACACCGGGGGCCTACGAAGCAGTACCGCCAGTGAAAGGTGTCTCCTTGCTATGAGCGGAAAACTAAAAAAAGACCAACAAACACACAAACCCACAAAAACAAAGAACAACAACATAAAAAGAAAGGAAAAGGAAAAAGTAAAAAGAAAAAAAAGTCTATGTCCATGTTACTTTTGGTGTGTTGGTTGTAGTACAGATATCCTGTACTATATAGCTAACATTCTACTATAAGTGAATATATGCCATGTGTATCCTTCTGAGTCTGGGTTACCTCACTCAGGATGAGCTTCTGTAGTTCCATCCATTTGGTTGTAAGTTGCATAATTTCATTTTTTCTGATATCTGAGTAATATTCCATTGTATAGATGTACCACAGTTTTTTAATCCATTCTTCAGTTGAGGGACATCTGGGTTGTTTCCAATTTCTAGCTATTACAAATAAGGCTGTTGTGAATATAGATGAGGAGACTTCCCTATGACTCCGTGAGGAGTCCTTTGGGTGTATACCCAGAAGTGGTATGGCTGGGTCCTGAGGCAAAGCTATTCCAAGATTTCTAAGATATCGCCATACCCTGAGATCCCCCTGTAAGCAACGACAGATAGCCAAGCAATTCGACTCCTACACCAAAGAAAGCATCCCCTGTGGATCCAAGCCGAGAAAACGATGAGAGCAGACAGCTAAACACATCCATATGGACAAAGGTCCAAGAAAAAAACAGAAATCAAGGAAATATGACTCCAACAATGCAGAACTATCCTAGCTCATCCAATTCGGATGACCTGACACCAGCAGAAACACATGGAAATGATGACAATTCTGCATTATGGAAAGTGATAGAGTCCCTTCAAGAAGAACTTAAATCTATGAAGAAATTCAAAGAAGCCACAATTTTACAAGTCAAAACAACGAATAACACCATTAAAGAGCTGCAAGCCAAGGTGACTCAGCTTGCACAGGAAAAGGACAAACAATGAAAGATTTCCAGGCAAAAACAAGCAAACTGGAGAAGGAAATGTACAAAACGAACAATATCATAGAAGACATGAAAATAGAAATAGAAACAATAAAGAAAACACAGTCAGAGTTAAAAGACGAAGTGGAGAATCAAGGGAAGAGAACAGGAACTACGGATGTGAGTATCAAAAATAGGATGCAAGAGATGGAAGACAGGATCTCAGACATGGAAGATTCGATGGAAGAAATCAGTACAACATCCAAAGAAAATGAGAAGGCTAAAAAATCTCTCACCCACAACACCCAAGAAATCAAGGACTCAATGAAAAGACGGAACCTAAGAATTATAGGCATAGAGGAAAGAGAAGACTCCCGACTCCAAGGTCCAGGAAATATCTTCAACAAAATCATAGAAGAAAACTTCCCAAACCTGAAAAAAAGAGATGCCAATAAAAATTCCAAGAGGCTTACAGAACACCGAACAGATTAGATCAGAAAAGAAACTCCTCTTGCCACATAATTGAAACACTAAATTTACAGAACAAAGAAAGAATATTAAAAGCTGTAAGAGAAAAAGGTCAAGTCACATACAATGGCAGACCCATCAGAATTACACCTGACTTCTCCTCAGAAACTTTAAAAGCTAGAAGGGCCTGGACAGATATCCTACAATTCCTGAGAGAACATAGGTGCCCAGCCGGACTACTATACCCAGCAAAACTCTCTATCAACATAGATGGAGAAAACAAGATATTCCATGACAAAATCAAATTTAAACAATATCTACCCACAAACCCAGCCCTACAGAAAATCCTAGAAGGAAAATTCTAACCCAGAGAAGAAAACTACACGCAAGAAAACAGAGGGAATAGAAAACCCCTCAGCAACTAAACCAAAGGAGACACAGGACGATCACCTATACCAAACTAATGGGAAATAACAACCCCAGGTCACTAATATCCATCAACATCAATGAACTCAACTCCCCCAAAAAAAGACACAGGTTTACAGATTGGATCCGCAAGCAAGACCCGTCTTTTTGCTGCATACAAGAAACTCATCTCTAATTTTATTAATGCAGATATTTTCACTTTCCATTTTTTAGTTAATTTGGTAAAATGTTTGTTAATCTTATTAATTTTCTCAAAGAACTAACCACTTGCTGTATTGATTCTGTATATATTGTTTGTTTATTTACTTGTTTCTCATTCATTGATATCAGGCCTGGGTTTGGTTATTTCTTTCCACCTACTTTGAGTATCATTTCAGTTTGTTCTAGAGCATTCAGGTATATCACTATGTTATCAATATGAGCATTTTTTAGTTTTTTGTTTTTTGGGTTTTTTTTTTTTTTTGAAGTAGGCACTTAGTACCAACAACTTCCCTCTTAGAACTTCTCTTATTGTATCCTCTGGGCTTCTGTATGTTGTGTTTTTATTTCACTCAACTGTGAATTGTACCCATTAAAGACCATAAACCAGATTTGCTGAAGCTAGAGAAGCTGTGGTTGATCCCACTGAGATTTTCTTCTGGTTAAATCTAGGCGAATGTGTTCTTGGAGATTTGTGAAGTAGATCTCTTTCAAACTTCAATACAGATCTACGTGGGAAGAGCTGTTTTCATATCCAGTTGATGGATGACAAATAGGTCACATATCTGTCAATTAGAGGAGTCAAGGTCTAAATGCTCCATTGACTCCCTGGATATTCCAATGGATTCAGTAAACACTACTTTATTAAAAATAATTAGTTTCATTCAAGCTGCTACTGATTCATGATTAAAGCTACTCCTTCAAGCATGCGCGCGCACACACACACACACACACACACACACAAACACACACACAATTCAATACTACTGACCATTTTATCTCCCACGTTTGAACACATAATCCATTTAATACAGCATCTTGGTATACAAGTTGTATTCATAATTAATTCCATCATTATTAGTCTGAATTTTATTTTTGGTAGAATTTTTTTTACTTGCCATTTCAGCAAAAAAAAATCATAAAAAATATTTATCAGATTAATCTCGGTAATGTTTTCACATGTAGATGAGTCTAAAGTGATTACAATGTCCTAATTGTGGTAAAATTTTGTCTACAGTAGCCAACTCTCCTGTATTTCATTAGTGTCTTTCTTCTTAACATTTCATTTTATATAAAATTGGAATCATTTGCATGTTTGTGCACAGAATAATGTTTTATTTGTTATTATTGTATTTCTAGAGAGAGTCACAAAAGAAAGAGGAGAAGTCTTATATTTTATCATTTTAGTTGATGTACAGTCCTGAGGATAATTTAGTCGAGTTGGCTTCTCAAACATTTGGACATTCTATTTATGAAACACTAGTGAACATTAATAAGAAATCAAATGATTTGTCACAAAAATTAGAGAAAAGGACAACAGATTGCTGCATTGTGATTTTTCAGGGTAAAATGAAATAATTTTCATTTCATATTAAAGTAGAAAATGGGCTGAAGTACTGTATTCAATATTGGTTTTTTCTTTTAATGAGAAACATGGAAGTTTAAAATAAAATATAAAGTGATCAGCCCTAAAAGCATACATATGAATAATGTTATATAGAGAAGGTTATATTTAGGCATGGGGATATATATATATATATATATATATATATATATATATATATACAGAAATGTATGTATATGTATATATCCAGATATATATGTGTATAGTAACAGTGAATAAAAAAGTGAATATGCATTTGAAAGAAAGCAAGCAGGGATATAAGGATGGAAGAAAGAGTAAGGGGATATGATATAATTATATCTCAAAAATAAACAAAACAAAAAAAATTACAAACTCCCATTAAGTACAGGGTTCCTTGTTCTAAATTGTACAGATATACCCCATGCATATTTACACAGAGAAAGAGAGAGGAAGAGAGAGAGAGATAGGACAGAGACAGACAGACTGACAGATAATGAAGGGAGGGAGAGAGGGCAAGCTGAATTTGTTTCTAATTTTAGACTTAGAGAGCTTCAACATTGCTTGAACAAAAACTCAAAACTCAGATAAAACTCTCAGCCCTATTTTCTATCAAACTTCTCATCTTGACAAGTCTACTGACTTTATCAGGTTCTCTCTGAATCTCCCACTTTCCAACCCTGCAGTGTTTCCCAACTGCTCTTGTTCAGAATTGGTCCTCTCTCAGTGAGGCTCCTGCTACTTGATCTCAAGTCAAGCATCAATGTATAAGCAGTACCACATGTCGTTGTCCAAAGCCATTTGCCCAATAATTTAGTCACATACCCTTGATTATGTCTCTTTGGTTTGGCTCTGTGGGACCTAGTTTGATTTTTGAGGAAAATCAAAGGTGTTGAAGTCAAGGAATGGGAAGTGAAGGCATTTCCATTCACCTACATCACTGGGAAATTTGTCATGCTGCTAGCAGGAGGAAAAAGAAATAAGTAATGAAGAGGCAAATGCATGTCAAAAAACCACTGAAATATTCATATAGAAATTAAAATATAATGTGAAGAAATACAAACTGTCACTCCAGGCCATTTATGGTAGAAAAGAAAATCATTTCAGAGATTCCATCTCTGAGAATGATCCAAAGAACTGAAACAACTGATTTCTAGTCACAGTACCCACATCAGAGACCAGGGGTAGTCTCCTAGCATAATTATTCCCAACTTTTCATTTTTTTTAATTGTTAAACTATGAAAAAAAATGTTACCATTAAATTTATTTGAAATAGTCTATTTTTCATGTTCCAAAATTCTTTCTTAGAAGTTCTTATTACAATCCTGAGTCCCTGTTGAACTGGCTCTATCACCTAACAGTGTGATAAAACAAAAATTTCCAAAATATGTTGGCATTGATTATGAGCTTGTGCTTCAGTATCAAGTGATGTGAAAACTGAGACACTTGCTCATGAAATTTCCATGTGTAAAACTCCCCCTCTTCTTAGTGGATACCCTGGTAACCCAATGAAGGAGATGTGTGGACTTATCTGCAATACTTAAAGCAAAAATATTGTATGTGCATATAATGGTTTTGGAATTAATAGGACCAAATGCATCCCACTTAAAATATCTTGAAAGTTTAACAAATATGTTCAGGACTAATTTGTTCTGACTGAAAAATATGCAGCCTAATGTCTTCTTCTGAGCAACAGAGGGTCTCAAGAATTTCTGTTCTCTAATAGCTTCATTTAGTTACTTACTAGGTGATTAAGTAGTTCTTATTTTGGGGTACTTCCTTATGCTAGTGCTGAGAATATGGAGATAGAATAAAGTCAACAATTCATACTCCACTGATTTAAGATAAATATTTAAAAATAATGTTTGCCAGAGTCAAGTATATATTTGATCATGTATATCAGCTTTTAAATCTAACCAGAGAGTGGCTGGCTATGCCCAGGTATCACTATTGTACCAATGAGCATCTCCTACTAGGACAGTCATTATTGTACCCCACTGGATTCACAGCTGGTTAAGAATGGTGACTAGTTTTTCCTCCCGTGATATACATAGCTTCTTTCATCTCTATAAAAGCAAGACAATTGAGATAAATTTTATAGGCGGATGCTGGCTTGATTTCTTCATGTTCTATGAGTCAAATATGTGGTGTCTTCAACAAAATATGTGGAATCTTGCTGTCAAGTTATAGAGAGTAACTAAGAATATTGGAAAATAGTCTCTAATGTTTCAGGGTCTATGGTATCTCTCTGGTCAACAATTCCAAAAGTGGTAACCAATTCCTAGCACTGAATTTTATTAGTCTGTGGTGTCTAGTAGGGTCATTGCTGCCATGTTATAGGGTAACCTGTAACTGTAAAAGTCATGGTCCCTAGAGAAAAGAACCCTTTATTATTATCCTGTTTAAAAGGAATAGTATTTACCTGATTCCTAATGATTTACCATTATATTCATTGATCATTGATTGGCTCAACCTTTATCAGAGCTCCTTCTTTTTGTAGAAGGTAATGATTAGCACTGATGCAAAAAGAATGTCAATGGGAAAAGAATAAAAGACTATGAAATGATTAACTTTAAACAGAACAGCTGTATCACACATTGTCCTGTCAAGGGTCAAGGATCATTGTAGAAGAAGGGGCATTAGTCGACTACAAGCACATATTGGTTAACTCACATAGCAGGGCAACTGCACATATAAATTCAAGTAAGTTGAGGTAGCACATACAAGGCACATACAAACCCAAAACAGGCAAAATAGTGGTATAGAGAGGGGACATAGGAGGAAGTCCCATCCCTAACCCTTCAAGACCTATTGGCAGCTGATAGCTGCTAGGAGAGAGAGAATCAGTTAGTTTTCTCTAAGAGCTCATCCCTAGTATGTCAACCATGCCTCAGTGAAAGGCCACACATACAAGAATATTTTGTCAGCACACACTGGACTTGATTTTCTTTTTTTAGGGCACAAAGTTGGGTGAGTGGGATAGGGAAATAGATCTGGAAGGACTAGAGGGAGGGGTTGAATATGATGAAAATACAATCTAGATGGATGGATCTAAGAAAGCTCATCCTAAGTGTGTTAACTCAGACCCAATAAGTTACACATGACATGTACTCTCTTATAAGTGGATATTAATCATATAGCACAGGACAACCATCCTACAACCCATAGATCCAAACAGACATGAAATTACCATAACTATCCAATGAAAAACTCCACCCAGCAGCAAGTTGTGGACCCTATTGTTTGTTAGTGGAACACCTTACCCTAGCTTGGCAGCCATATCAAATCCTAGTACAAGAGGAAGTTCTTAGTCCTCATGTGACTGATGAACTGAGGGGATTTGATATGTGGAGGCTCCCCTCATCCAAAGAGGAGAGGAAGGAGATAGGGATGAGGGAAGGAGGGAGGAAGAGTGGGACCTGGAGGGGAGGAGAGAAGGGACTTTGATGAGATGTAACTTGAAAAAGATAAATTTAAAAAATTCTCAAAGAACTAACAAAAGACTAGCAATAAAATAATTTTAAATAGTTAAGCAATTAATTTTTCTCAAACTAAAGACCATTGTAGTTCCATCTAAATTTTCTGCTATGTTTTCATAGAATAAATAATGTTAGCATTATAAAGACTGTATTCAAAACTTTTTGAGTCTATTTTTCCCATCCCAATTCATATATAAGTACAAATCCACATTCTTTTTTTCTATACAATGCAGGTTCTGTACAATGCATGTTCTATATGATGCATGTCTCTACTGAACACTGATATGTGCTGCAGCTCCGCTGTTCAGGAAACCACAACAGGAGTTGTTTGAGCCAAAGACTCCAGTATCATCCTGAATAAGACTTTTTATTCTAGAAATAGTGAATGGACCAGAGTGTGGTTCAGAGGTAATGAACATTCCTGCTATGGGAAGTACACTGGGTTTGATCTTAGTGCTGGTCTCTTCATCTTCCCAAGTGATGTACATGCCTTTCCCACTGCCACCTGCTGAGACCTTGATCATCACAGGGTACCCAATTTCCCTTGCAATTCTGACAGCTTCATCTGCCTCCTTTACTACTCCATCAAAACCAGGGATCGTGTTGACCTTTGTTCTCTTGGCTAACAGTTTGCTTCCTATCTTGTCGCCCATGAGTTGAATAACATGAGTGTCAGGTCCAATGGAAGTGACGTCCTCTGCTGCCAATCACCTTGCAAATTCTTTTTTGTTTTTTCTGAAAGGAATCCATATCCTGGGTGTACAGCTTGGGCCCTGGTTTTCTTAATGGCTTCCATGATGGTATTCATGTTGAGGTAGCTTTTACTGTGGGAGCTGGGCCAACACAGAGAGCCTCATCCGTCATGTTCACATGAACGGAACTGGCGTCAACATCACTGTGAATGGCAACTGTCTTGATGCCCATCTTCTTGCAAGTTTTAATAACCCTACATGCAATTTCTCCTCTGTTAGCAATGAGAATTTTATCAAAAGTTTTTTCTGTAGGATCATATCCCACAGAACTGAGACTTTGGGACACCAGTAGGAACTTTTGTGAACAGCCTGGATCATGCTTCAGCGTCCACAGCAGTTGCTGAGGGTTCGCTGCCAATGCCACCTGGCCACCGACAGTGCCACCACCCTGACCCACAGCCCCGCCATTGTCCAAATCCGAATTCTTTACAACTATCACTTTTCTCTTTACAAAATAGAAAAAAAATCTATTTTATTGAGAGTTTCTATTTCTTTTGTAAAAATTATCTGAAATATAAGCAAAAAGCTGAGAAAATTTTAGAGTGCAACATGTATTTAATAGGTGCCATATTTTTTTATATTTGTTATAATGGTCACTAATTATATGGTGCTTAGTTTTATGTACCAATCTATCTGGACTTAGAAGTGTCCAGTGTACCGATAAAATACTTCTGGGTGTTGTTGGGGTAGTGTTAAGCATTCTAAATGTTAATTAATTGGTCCTGCTTGCTGTCTATTACTTACATTGACTCTGATTGGTTAAATAAAATGCCAAGGCCTGAGATTGGGCAAAGACAGAGAAAAGTGGGACTTCCTGAGATTAGAGCAGGAAGCCTTCACTTTAGACAGAGAATTAATGCATTCCAGCCAGCAGCAGGAAGAAGGAGGCACACGCCATGGGGTAGATGCAAGAGGATCATTCCACATGGCCAGGAACATCGGCATACCATGGAGAATGGCAGTCCAAGGGGACGTATGTATATATAGGGTCATATTTGGTAATAGAATTAAGAGCTAGCTTAGATGGGCCAACATTGCTCAACTCAGGCCATGTCTTGTTAAATCCATGTGGTCTCTGTGTGCTCATTTATAATGGCGGAATAAGGATTAAAGGCTGCCAAACAAATTTACAATAATCTAAATACAGGTTAAATAGCCTAATTAGCCATATTTTTTTACAGGGTGTATCTGAGGATGATCTATGAAGAGACTACCTATTCCTTTGGTGATCTACGTAAGAGCACATGATACTTGCCAGGGTCTGTTGATATAATTCAATCCACTGAGAGCCTGAAAAGGAAAAATAGGTAGAGGGGTGGTGAATTCCACTTTCATCTTCAATTGGAACATCTCCTGTGCCTGAACAATTGGAACTCCTGTTATTTAAATTACTGGACTCACTCACAAGGGTTCATTCTACTGGTTTCTTAGATTTCAGGTTTTTGGACTGAGGCAAATTAATGTCTTACACATCCATGTTTCTCTGTCTTTCTAATATCAAACTAGGGAATTTTCAAAGTCTTAAACTGAATCAACCAATTTATGTATATCCTATTGCCTTCATTTCTTAGGAAAACCTAGCAATTTAATCATTACTGTTTTCTTTCATAATTACCTAACCATTTAGAACAGCTGAATTTTAGATACTAGATCTTTTTTCACTAAACTTTATCATTGAGCTTGTTGTACCAGACTACTATATTTAATATTTTATGAATCAAAAAATTATACATCAAAAGATGATAGTGCAGAAACTTTCTTGACTGACTGGAGTAATTCAGTCTCCCCATTTCTCTGTATCATTTCCTAGTGGGACAGAAATATCATACATAGGCTTCATCTGATCACATTCCGTATTAATTACTTCTGATTAAATAAACTAGGCATAATTCCTTTGTCTGCAATTTAGAATCAGAGTAAAATGTTGTCAGTATATCCTCATTCAAAATATTGCCATGCTTTATTTATTTTTAAATACCAAAATATCTACATTTAAAAAATACCATAATGTCTACTTTATGATGATGATGGTCAGATATGATTCCATCTTACTAACTCTAAAGAAAAACTGTTTTACTCTACCAAGCATGTTCAACTCTTAGACATTTTTATACATTGCTTTTATCTACAATGTTCACAATTGAGAATCAAGCTACAAAAAAAATCACACACATACACACACACACACACACAAATCTCATAGTGCTAAATTATTTAACAGTTTTTATTAGGCTATCCTGTGATTCATGCAGACTCAAGGACACTGATTGGACTCATCTGCTCAAATGTGTACGTTTTTGTATTGCAGGTCTTGTCAGTTGTGTGGATGGTCAGTTTTTCCTTTTGTCAGCAGTTTAGACTCTAAATCCCATGCACTCATAAGGAAACATACAGATCATAGATGGTACACTATGTGTTCTCAATCTGACTCTCTTTTCCAGTGCAAATATTGATAGTCAAAGCTGACAATAGTTCTGTCAATGTGTCCTGAGACTACTCAGCATAGATATTTTGGTAATCAGTACTGATCAATGGAAACAGTGAATGAAACCAGACTATCACTCATATAAAAAAGTATCATGACTATCTTTTTAAGCCTCTTTTCTAGCAATACTTTATGTTCTTGTTTCTTTCAATCTTCTGTATATTTTACCACTTGGAGATTTTGTTTTAATTCATATATTCATATCTACAGGTAATTTTAAATTCTGCCCAGTCCAATATTACCAAAATCAATCAAAACACGGCTACTTATACTCTCAATGAGCTCACAGTATTCAGGGCACTGAGATACATGAACAAGCAAAGTTTCAAGAAGAATGGAAATTACTCTGATAAAGTGCAGAGTAACTATCTAGATGTTAGGAAATGCATAACACCTTTCCATTTGGTAGGGTTAGGACTAATATGGACAGTGAAATTACAACAAGAGTCTATATGGATGAAAAGTTATCAAAAGCTTGGAAGAGAAAGCTTGGTTAGTACTGGTATAATGAGTGAACTTCAGGGTTTAGGATTTAATTATCAGTGTTACATCTTTGCATCAGGTACTGGTTTCTGAGATGGTGTTTATATGTAACAGTAAGAAGACTTTAGCAGTCACCTTTAAAGCTGTTTTAGTTCCAAGGGGCATAAAAACCCAAATCATAATAGATAAAACATGAAAGGAAGGAAAACTTGGGCTACAAAACTTCCTGTGTGGATATATTGGCCATCGCTGCCTCTGAGAGTGCTGATGTATTCAAGGGAAGTTGAAGGTAGCAGTAGTGACACAAGTGTATTGGAGTGACACTCTGTAGTGGGGCCCAGGCAGAGGTGGGGATTTTTACTCATTTACTGAGGTCAATTTCCAGATTCTTCTTCTTCTTTTTTAAACTCATGAAACTTACAGAGCAGATTATCTATGGACATAAAAGTATGAAAACCACCACAAGCTCTGTAAACCACATTTTATATTTGACCTTTACAAGTGTAAGATATAATTCACAATGGATCAAAACTGTACCCTAGGTAAACCTTATAACATTGCACAAACTCCCATGGAACTTTTATTCTTCTCTATGACATTCAAAGACAATGAAATTTACAGGGAGAGCTAGCTTTTCAATGTCCACTCCCAATATAGATCATATTCCAAAGCAATGAAACAAATATCAAGGACCTACCTTCCTATGTGGTTTCTAAAGTGAAATATAGAAAATTCACACATTGATTATTTCTAAAGATTCTATGAATGACATACAGGGAGGAAAGAAATGTGCAGAGGCACAAAAGAACTACATTACATACAGGCAGAATATCCACTTACATTTTAATATTCAAAGAGTTCAATAAAAATCTCATTGAAATGTAAACCCTCAAAGTTATGAATCACAAGACATATATTCTCCTATTCTCCTTTCTTTAGAATGAGACCTTCTTGGATATATATATTTATATATATATATATATATATATATATATATATATATATATGTGTGTGTGTGTGTGTGTGTGTTGAGAAACATAAAATGAAGTAAGAGTCAGAGGATAGAGAGGGGAGATGTGAAATATTATGTGAAATATTGTCTTCTAATAATGCCATGGCTATTGAACTCGGTAACTTACAGTAGCTATGGATACCAGTCCCAGACCCACATGATACCAAGACAGCTAAAATTTCATTATAGATGGGAGAGGTGTTCCCCAGGCCCCATTGTAACAGAATACTTTTATTTATAGACACTTATTTTTATTAATATTTAACAAACATCTATAAAATACCTAAACCTTATAACCTAAAACCTATAATCTACAATCTATAATCTATCTAAAAATACCTTAATACCTAAAACCACTCTAGTACCTATCTAAAAACACTTAAAATTTTCTTAAAAGGATATTAATATTCTTAGTGTAGGTCTGTGCAGGATGGCTTGGTTTATGGCAGTCCCAGAAGGCAGTCCCTTTCAAAGATTAGTGTTTGATGGACCTTACTTTGCCAGTGCGTTAGGCCTATCTATTTCCACCACCAAATGCTGGCCGGCTTCTAAAATCAGTCTGTTCCAACTGATAACTGAGGGCAACCTTTTCAATCAGCTAAGACTTGCCTCCACGGTCTCTTTGGCCCATGCAAGTCTCAAAGCCGAAA
Source organism: Lophiomys imhausi (assembly GCA_907164525.1). Classification (NCBI taxonomy): domain Eukaryota; kingdom Metazoa; phylum Chordata; class Mammalia; order Rodentia; family Muridae; genus Lophiomys; species Lophiomys imhausi. The sequence continues at coordinate 3,849,157 of CAJQZJ010032362.1, read as the reverse complement.
GCCTCTCCAAGGGGCTTCTGAAGTCTGCTTGCCTCAGTTCACTTTTCTGACACTCTGAGGCCCTAAGACAGATAAACACCTTCAAGAACCTCTCAGTAGTTTTTTGTTTTGTTTTGTTTTTGCCAGGCTTTTGCCTTGGGATATAACACTCTAAATTCTGTTATTAGTGTACCTTGCTGTGCTCGTCTTCAACGTGACTGATAGTCAGTAAGGGCAGGAGGAAGAAAGAGACAAAGTGGAGTTCTCTGGGTTATATATCACATTATCTCGTGATGCTTGGCAGTCTCGAGGGTCCATGAGATTTCTTGTGATTTCCAACAGTCTCTTTGCTTCTCATGATAACTGATGTCTTCTGCATGGCTTGCGTGGTTTCTTAGCCATAACCTTTCAACAGGGCATATTGTCAGGCCACAACCTGGCTTTGTCCATCCCAGCAAACAAAGGGATGCCAAGATTTTCCCCATGTGCTGCCAGATGCCAACCCAAATTACCCACCAATTTCACCAAAGACACTCAGCTTCTACCACACCCCATCTCTTACTGAGGAGCTATTGTCAGTGGATATCAGCTGGGGGGTTAAAAATCATTCCTCTTTAAAAATGTGGTCACAGGTACATTTCTCTGTACTCTAGTGGAAGGCCCCACACCCATGAACATACAGGCAACCATAATTGGACAAGACATTAAGTTAGAGAGCATGAGATATAAGATGGGGAAGGAAATAAGAGTGGATGATCATAATTCATTATATACAAGTAGGAGATTTTAAAAATAAGAAATATGTAATTTTAAAATCCAGTAATATTTAAGAATAGATGAACAAAGAAATAATTGACTCTAATTTGCACTGCTGAAAAAAAAACAAGAAAAAAGAATTCCTCTACACACACACACACACACACACACACACACACACACACACACGCATGCACACACACACCACACCACACTACATTCTGTGGTGGCAGAATAATGAATGGAAGGAGGTCATCAGACCAATGTTTATAAAATCGAGCCAGTCAGGAGATCTGAATAGGGTCTATGAACCAGATTTTCAGAGTGACTTGCCTGTTGCTGTTTCTTATGTCCTCCCAGGATGGAATGAAGGACGGTACTGCTCTAGAAAGAGATACTGTTGCCAAAGGAATCCAAAGCAGAAAATACAGCACTATCTTATCTCCAAATGACCAGAATATCACTCCTCTGACAAGGAAGCAAGGGAGTACTCCTGCACTGATGAAAATAGGAGAATGGAGCTGACAAGAGAGAGACTTACAGATACAAATGTATTCAGGCAAAAATTTATGATTATCATTGGAGAAGTAGCCATGGACATGGTAGGAATAATGCTCTCAGTTTTGAAAAAGGTAAATAGAGACACAAGTACTAACCCTGGCCACAGATACACAGACATTAAGAATCATGGGCAGAAAGAGCAATCACTCAGCATACTAGAGAGAAGGCTACAGCTGGTTGGAAGTGGGCTGAGAGTGAGGGTACATTACTAAAATGTAACAAACCCAACTAAGGACTAGAAACCTCTCAGACAGCTCATCCTGAGACAGCAACCTAACACAATGGGGGAGACATTATAATCTAACTGATTTTTAATTACATGGAGATGCCCAGATATCTTCCTACCCACAGAACCACTAGCAAAAGATAACAACTTAAGGGTAAGGAAAACTGATCAATCCTAACAAATAGGAAATGCTGACTTATGACAATGTTGTTTATTTACATTGTCTTATGTTTATGTGGAGTAAGCATGCTCCAGTGGCCACTCTATTCTTATGTACATGTGAGCAACACAAACCAGACTCCATATCATATATAACAGAAAGATATTTGAGAAGGTGATATGAAGAAAGGAGGAGTTGAATGGGGTAGAGAAGAATTAATGAGATCAAAATGCATTCTAACATGTATAAAATTCTCATAATATTTGCAGCAAGGATTAGTGAAGTTAAGTAGAAGCCCACAGAAAGATAGTATTTTCCAGATATGCATCTGATAAAAGTCAAACAAACATTTCAAAATCAAACAATCAAGAAAACAAGGAAGAACATATCAATTGGTTATCAAACACCAAATGGTCAGCCCTGAAAGTGTACATACAAGAAACACTATACAGTATGAGCCAGTTATATTTTGGAATAAATATGCATATGCATATACATGTATGCATGTCATAACAATGAAAAAATGTCATGAATTTGAAAAGAGGAGAAATTATATAATTATAATATCGAAACTAAAAAAAAAAACAGACAAAATGAGCTAAGGATCTCAACAGACAGTTCTCAGAAGAAAAGATAAAAATGGCTAAGAAATAATTCAAAGTATTCAACATCTTTAACAATTATAGAAATGCAAATTCAAATACTTTTGAGATTTCAATTTGCCTCAGTCAGAATTGCCAAAATCAAGAAAACAACTGACAATAAATGCTTATGAGAATGTGGAGAAATAAGAACCTTCATTCACTACTTGTGGGATTTCAAACTTGTAGGATCACTATAGAAATAAACATAAGGAATTCTTTAAAACACAAAATAAACCTGAATATGACTCAGCGGCAGCATTCCTTGGCATATAAACAAAGAACTTAGAATTGTACCTTAGAGTTACTTTCTCAGTCATATTTATTCCTGCTCTAATCACAATAGTTATGAAATAGAGACAACCTAAATGTCTTTCAGTTGATGAATGAATAACAAAAATATGTCACATACAGTGAAAAACTATACAGATGTAAAGAAAAATGAAATCATGAAATTTGAGGTAAATGAATGAGACTGGAAAATATACTTATACTGAGTGAGATAACCCAGATCCAGAAAAACAAATGTAGAATGTTACCTCATTTTTTCAGATCCTATCCTTAGACTTGAAAACATAAACTGAAGTATCCAAAGAACCCAGGAAAGTAGAAGGTGGCCAGGCAGCAGGGGCAAAGATGGAGTGCTATAGAGAAGGATGATAGGAGAAAGGTAATGTAAAGTGGGTATTTAGGAAAATGGAGAATTTAACACAGGCTTTAACTGTGAAGTGAGAGGAAGCATAACACTGAGAGTGGAGGGAGTAGAAAAATAATATTAAGTATTTCTGAAGAAGCAATAGGCAACATATTATTTTATAAGATTACTTTAACTAAATAAATTATTATATTTTATGTATTATTAATACATTTATAGAATTACTAACATATAAAATATATTAAAGACATATATATTCTATTATATATTCACAATAGTTATTTTATATTATTCTAATTCATATCATATATATTTATATAATTAGTATGTACAATATATATTAATAAAGTTACACTACATGGGGTGATGATGTGCACCCTAAGAGTCATGGAATATTTCACAAACATCCCAGTGTCTAGAAACCAGCCCTTGAGTTGTAGTTCAAAGGAATATAAGTCTCCCAAAACAATATGGGTTGTCGCCCTTAGCCTTAGTTGCCTTTCAGAGCTGGAAGAAAAGACTCTGTTGCTGAAGACACTACACACTTTAGACATAAGACTTGGAGGACTTGAGATGTAACTGTGCTGGAAATCTCCCCTCAGAGGACTGGCTCTCAGAGTTCTAGAAGATGCTATGCAAGATGCCAAGGGAGGGGTAGCAAATGATAGTTCTACTGAGAAGCTTACAAATAACAACAACTAGTCCAGCAAGATAGCCCTGGCAACACACCCTGGTAAACCTTAAATGTAGATCTTACCTCTCAACAAAGAGGACTCTTTGAAACAGGTAGAGATCATTACAGAGATACGCAATGAGTGAGTCAAATAAAGAAATTAAGAAATTGTGGGGTATCCTACACAAACTGATACATCTGAAATACAGCTACCACACCTAAGGATCAGGGAAAATATTTAAAAAGAAAAGGTGGAAGTTGTAAGAATTGGAAGCCCAGGATGTCTGTTGCTAGATAGTAATATCCCTAGATATGACAGAAAAAATGCACTCATGACATCTCAGTAATGCAATTACCTGAATAAGATGAAAATACTAACTGACAAGCCAACATGAAGAGTAGAAATTTCGCATGGTACTACCCTTAGATGAAAAACTAGCTACATCTGTTCAATGGTTGCTCAGAGAGGAGAATTAGTCCCTTCAAGGGATGAGACCTTATGTGGGTTTTCCAATCCCAGTTGTTCAGCTCTGAACCATGTATATATGAACAACATTAAATGGACTTAGTAAATTGTATATACATGTGTACACACACACACACAGTGAGAGACACAGACAGATGATAGATTGATAGATAGATGATAGATAGATACATAGATAATATATAGATAGATGATTGATAGATGATAGATGACAGATACACACATATACAAACATTCAACAACAATAATTGAAGAAGAGATCTTAAATTGGAAATTTGAATAAGGGATGAGTTTGTGGGGGAGGGTCAGGTATGATGTAGAGACAGTACTCATGCATGAAGTTCTCAAAGATCAACTTAAATTAAAAAAAAAATTCTCCATAACCTCGCTGGCATGTGCTGTCTTTGAGGTTTTTCTTGAATTTTTAATTTTTTTTAATAAGTACTTTAATTTTTTTTTCAAGTTACATCTCAGTTGCAAACCCTTCCCTATTCCCCCTACTTGTCCCACTCTTCCACCCTCTTCCCCCCCCAACAGCTTCTCTTTTCATTCCAACAAATGGTTCTTTCTCTTATAACAGTAAGTATTATACAAAACAATAGATATAAACATGCCACATTTATGAGAGTTAAATGGCCCGGTATACCTTCCCAATGTCCAGTTCATACATATTTGGCCCCTGACTTTAACCTTCTACCTTCTAACCATCTCCATGAGTTTAAAGTTCTATAACTGACTTAGTTTTCATACTAACTTGCATCACTATTATAACCATCTTCTTAGATCTAGAACGCCCCTTGATTCCTAAACAACTCAAAATTTAGCTATGAGACTCAAGCTGTCTATTCTTCAACCACCTCAGAGAGATGAGAAGGATAAATATATCTGATTGTATAGGGAGTGCAGGGCCTGCAGCTTCCAATACTAAGAAATGACAAACCAGTGACTACCTGGACGGTTCCCATTTTCTCTCCATACATTCCAGCATCAGTCTTCAGCCTTTTGGTCCTGTTTCTCTGACAGACATTTATTGTAGAGAAGGGATTGTGAAGGACTAACCTACCCTGTCTTGGCAGAGCTAGGCTGTTGACTTCCCTGCTACCAAGTTTTGTCCTTTTTGGACAGCAGTCTGTCTGCAGTTGAAGCAAGGAGTTTTTACATGTCAAGAGATAGGCTTGCCACTAATTCAACCATCTCACATTTGAGATTCTTCGATGCTTTTCTTCTACTTGGAGTAGAATAGGGGGTGCTGTCAGGAGCTGATATGTCACGATATCAAAAAAAAAATCTTAATTTAAGACCACGTCTTTGAATGCCATATTCTGCAGATCTCTTGGGGTTTTTGAAGATGCCCTATCTATCTCTTGTATTTAGATAAGCAGATGTTGCTTGTCTCTTAACAACTTGATTACTGAGTAGCTTAGAGAATATCTGTGATAGACTGTCTTAGTAGCTGACAAGGTGACATGCATGCATGACTAGGAGTTTGTTTTTCTTAACTATCCTAAACAGTTTAAGACGGTTGGTATCAAGAGGCCAGAACTTCACATTTCATTTTTAAGTATTTCTAAGTACGATACCATTAAATTTTGCATCAATATACAAAGATCTATTCAAATGTGGCTGAATATACTCTTAATTTTGTATCAATATACAAAGATCAATGCCTATGCGGCCCAATACAATCTTAATATTGCATCCATATACAAGGGTCAATACCATTGTGGCCAACTATAATCTTAGTTTTGTATCAATATACAAATATCAATACTGACGTAGACCAATACAATCTTATTTTTGCACAATAAACAATGGTCAATACCACTTTAGCCAAATATACTATTAATTTTGTATCAATATACACGTGTATAAGGGCATATTCAATAATGTGACCTTTCTTCTTCATCCTTCCTGTGCTGTGTCTCGATTTTTCTCTCGTCCGTGCATTCCTACATAGGAGATAAAGAAGGATACAGAAAAGGGAAAGAAGGAATACCCTGGGTCTAACCTCCAAAACCCATTAAACAGGACCATTTAACAACTTGTAATCTCTTCCCCTAAATAACAGTGTTTTCAGTTGTCCTTCAAATAACCGAAAAAAGGGGGGGCGGAGAAACACCCTCCCCACCCTCTGGGTATGGGACGTCGCTCTCTTAAAATGACTTCCTGCTGATTTGGGTCATAGTAAACCTGTTTGGGGCCCAAACCAAAATGGAAAAATGGTTAAAAATGTTTATACAATCCTTTTATGTTCAGTCCTTCTGTTCTCAGCTGTTTAGATGACCTAAGGAGTTTGTAGGCGGAAGCTGAACTTCCAGGCTTTACTGAGGTTCTGGCTGGGGCATTGTGTAGGGCTGAACGGTCTTTGCAATATTGAGTTGTTGTGGTTGTAGGCTTTTGATGGAGACATCTATTGAGGGAGTCTGTCAGGCTGAATCATCTGGGTCACTCGTCTTCTTTTGATGTCTGATTCTGATTTCTGCTGAGGTTTCCATTGTCCAGTTGTCCCTGGGTTCCTTGAATGGATGCTTTGATTCTCCTGGAATGATAAGAACAGAGCCCTGCCCTATTCCTCACTCAGGGACAATCACCCTCTTTTTTTTGGGGGGGGGGTAGGTAATATTTCTCCTGAAGCAAATTTGGTTTTTGACAATATATAAAGTGTTATCTTTCAATCTGGTTTAAAGAAAAAATTATTTTGTTATTTTGGAGCTAAACAACGCAGATGTCCCTCAACTGAAGAATTGATTAAAAAATTGTGGTACATCTATACAATGGAATACTACTCAGCTATAAGAAACAATGAAATCATGCAATTTGCAACCAAATGGATGGATCTAGAGAAGCTCATCCTGAGTGAGCTAACCCAGACTCAGAAGGATGCACATGGCATCTATTCACTTATAGTAGGATTTTAGCTATATCGTACAGGATATCTGTACTACAACCAACACACCAAAAGGAAAATGGACATAAATTTCTTTTTTCTTTTCATTTCTTTTTCTTTTTCCTTTCCCTCTTTTTTTCTCTTTCTTTTTCCTCTCTTTTTTTGTTGTTGTTCTTTGTTTTTGTGGGTTTGTGTGTCTGTTGGTTTTTTTTTTTTTTTGTTTCCCCCCCCCCCGTAGCAAGGAGACACTTTTCACTGGCAGTACTGCCTTGTAGACCCCCGGTGTATGAAGAGGCCCTCAGCCCTCATATGACTCCTGATCTGTGGTGAGAGACTGGTATGCAGGGACACTCCACCCCAGAGGATCAAGATGGAAGGGTCAGGGAGTAGAGCATGGGAGGGTGGGCCTGGGAAGCAGGAAAAGAGGACAATATGTCAAGGATGTAACCTGTAGCAACAAACAAATAAATTTACTAATTAAAAAAAAGCAGGTAACAACGTTAATACACTGTAAATAAATTAAAGGACACAGCCGTTCAACCTGGTTTTATGAACCTCCAAGTGTCGAAAAAACGTAGAGCTAAGGTAAAATACAGGAGAAATGTGGTGTTAACCCATGCCTTTAACTTCAGCAGAGACGGGAGGAGCACCAAAGTGTTAGTGGACTTATAAATTCTAGAGTTACACGGAAAAGTGTGGTGAGGGTACACACCCTTAATCCCATCATTCAAGAAGAGTACACCCTTAACCCCAACACACTAGAGACAGAAACAGGCAGATCTCAGAACTCAAGGTCAGCCTGATACAAAACAAACTCTAAATAAAGAAAAACTTTGATCCAGGAGTGGTGGAACACATCCTTTAATCCCCTTAGATGGGAACCACAGGTCTTGGATCCCAATATTTAGAATGCAGAGACACACACATAGGATTTGGAAGGACCTAAGTTTAAAAGCTACTTACAAAAGGCCCACACAACACAAACAAATTGTCCTACGAGACCTCAAAATATATACACTAAAGCTGGTTTAGCTCCAAAATGTCTTTGAGTTTTTGATCTTAACAATTCTGACCGGAGTGAGATGGAATCTCAGAATTGTCTTGAGTTGCATTTCTCTGATGACTAAGGATGTTAACTATTATTTCATGTGTCTCTCAACCATTAGAGATTCCTCTTTTGTGAATTCTCAATTTCGTTCTGTACCCCATTTTTGATTGGATTATTTGGTTTGTTGGTATTTAATTTCATGAGTTCTTTGTAAATTTTGTATATTAGCTTTCTGTCAGATATGGGGTTGGTAAAGATCTTTTCCAAATCTGTAGGCTACATTTTTGTTCAAATGACAGTGTTCTTTGCCTTTCAGAAGCTTTTCAGTTTCATAAGGTCCTGTTTATTGATTGTTGGTATTAGAGCCTGAGCTCTAAGTTGGTGTTCTGTTCAGGAAGTTGTCACTTCTGTCAATAAGTTTGAGTTTTTTCCCAACTTAGACTTAAGTTTTGTGCAAGGTGATAAATATAGGTCTATTAGCATTTTTCTACATGGTGATATCCAGTTAGACCAGCACCAATTGTTAGTGCTTTTCTTTTAAAATTGAAAGGTTTGGTTTCTTTGTCAAAAATTAAGCTGGTGGGAGTACAAACTTGTACAATCACTATGGAAATCAGTCTGGTGATATCTTAGAAAACGTGGAATAGCTCTACCTCAAGACCCAGCCAGACCATTCCTAGGCATATATCCAAAAGATTCTTCACCAAACCACAAGGACATCTGCTCCACTATGTTCATAACCACTTTATTTGTAATATCTAGAAACTGGAAACAATCCAGATGTCCTTCGACCTATGAATGGATTAAAAAGCAAACCTATGGTACATTTACACAATGGAATAATACTCAACTATCAGAAATAAGGAATAAATGCAATTTGCAACCAAATGCATGGAACTAGAAAAGCTCATCCTGAGTGAGCTTAACCAGACCCAGAAAGATACACATAGCATGTATTAACTTATAACTGGATGATAGCCAAAAAGTATAGGATAACTATCCTATAACCCACCAAGCCAAAAGAACAGAAACCTAGGTTCCTAGGTTCATAACTATCCACTATCCTACAATAAATTCCATCCAGCAGAAGATCAAAACAGATTTTGAAACACACAGCCAAACATTAGGTGGAGCTCTGGGAACCTTATATAAGTGAGGAAGGAAGAACAGAGAGACCTAGAGAGGTCAAGATCAACACATGAAGACCCCTCTAGGCTTACAGTGACTGAAACACTAACCAAAATAAGAAGAAAAAAGGTTACCCTTGACATAGACCCCCCTATACAAATATAGAGGATAGGCAATTTGGTCCTCATACTGGTCCCTTAAAAATAGGGGCATGGCAGTCTTAATCATGGACTTTGTTATATGTTAGTGGGACACTTTAGCCTAGTGGAACTCAGACCCCAGAGTAAGAAGAAGCTCTTAACCCTCATGTGACTGATGAACTGAAATGGACTGATTTGTGGTTTCTCCCACACCGGAGGAGTAGGATGGGTGGGAGAGTGGGTAGAGGGTCGGAGGGTGGGACTAGGAGGGAAAGAGGGAGTGGGTTGTGACTGAGATATAATGTGAATTAATAAATAAACGTATAATTTTTTTCAAAATCCTTCCACAGAGTTTTATTTCACAATGGTGTCTAATCTTAATTTCATTGTTTATAACTCCCTATGTGGTTGTGCCTCATGTTTCTTCTTGTGCCATTTCAATTTCCCTGCCTTCCCAGAAGTCAACAGTAATTGAAATATAGATCTTACTCACTTATTCATTTGTCCCTCTTGTTCTCGCTTTCATTTCTATCTTCTGTCGGGAAGTTTGGGATCTCCCAAATTTGTACTTGATGTATCTTAGATAGTGTCCATGACATCCTAAGGTTTCATTAATATAGTTCTTACTGTCCTATACTGTAAGTTATTTACATGACAGTAGACATATTCAATTCATTTTCTGCTTCAGTTTTTACTTCTTCTTTAATATGTGGAATTCAGCTGATGCTTAGTGAATATTTATTAGATTTAGGAATAAATAATCAAATATAAAAAGTACAAATAAGCCAGTGAAATCATTCTTCTAAGAACAGAAAATTATTTTAATATATTCTACCTATTAAAGCTCAAAATATATATGTTCATTTTGGAAAGTTTCCAATAACAAAAAAAAAAAGATAGCAGAACAATAATTCTCACCACTTAAAATGTGAATTTTTTTTTAAATACTTTATTTTTTTTCTTCAAGTTACATCTCAGTAACAAACCCCTCCCTATTCCCCCTTCCTAACCCGCCCTTCCACCCTCTTCCCTCCAGAGGTTTCCCCTTTCAGTCCAACAGCTGGTTCCTTCTCTTATAACAGAAGTATTATACAAAACAATAGATATAAATATGCCACATTTATGAGAGAAAATTGGCCCAGTATACCTTCCCAATGTTCAGTTTATACCTATTTGGCCCCTGACTTTAACATTCTACTATCTAACCAACTCCATGAGTTTAAAGGTCTATATGTGACTCAACATTCATACTATCTTGCAACACACTTTTAAGAGTATCTTCTTAGATCTATAACACCCTCTTGATTCCTAAACAGTTCAAAATTTAACTATAAGATTCTATCTGTCTATTTTTCAACCACCTCAGAGACCTGAGAGGGATAAATATATTTGCTTATATAGGAAGTGCAGAGCCTGCAGCTTCCAAAACTAAGAAAGAACATACCAATAACTGCCTGGACAGTTCCCATTTTCTCTCCATACATTCCAGCATCAATCTTCAGGCTTTGGGTCCTGTTTCTCTGACAGACATTTGTTGTAGAGCAGGGATTATGAAGGACTTACCTACTCTGTCTTGGCAGAGTTAGGCTGTCGACTTCCCTGCTACCAAGTTTTG
>CAJQZJ010032362.1:3734135-3818204 GCA_907164525.1 Lophiomys imhausi | reverse complement strand
CAAAACTTGGTAGCAGGGAAGTCGACAGCCTAACTCTGCCAAGACAGGGTAGGTAAGTCCTTCATAATCCCTGCTCTACAACAAATGTCTGTCAGAGAAACAGGACCCAAAGTTGAAGATTGATGCTGGAATGTATGGAGAGAAAATGGGAACTGTCCAGGCAGTTATTGGTATGTTCTTTCTTAGTTTTGGAAGCTGCAGGCCCTGCACTTCCTATGTAAGCAAATATATTTATCCCTCTCAGGTCTCTGAGGTGGTTGAAGAATAGACAGCTAGAGTCTCATAGTTAAATTTTGAACTGTTTAGGAATCAAGAGGGTGTTATAGATCTAAGAAGATACTCTTAAAAGTGTGTTGCAAGATAGTATGAATGTTGAGTCACATATAGACCTTTAAACTCATGGAGTTGGTTAGATAGTAGAATGTTAAAGTCAGGGGCCAAATATGTATAAACTGGACATTGGGAAGGTATACTGGGCCATTTAACTCTCATAAATGTGGCATATTTATATCTATTGTTTTGTATAATACTTACTGTTATAAGAGAAGGAACCATCTATTTGACTGAAAGGCGAAACTTCTGGGGGGAAGAGGGTGGAAGGGCAGGATAGGAAGGGGGAATAGGGAGGGGTTTGTTACTGAGATGTAACTTGAAGAAAAAAAAATAAAGTATTTATAAAAAAAAATATTATCATCATTGTTAGGTAAATCTGAAAGCACTAAGGAAATGCCTAGGAGATAACAGAGAAGACAGTATTCAAGTGGAAGTCATTTAAGTAATAACAAATTTCTTCATGCTTTTGATTCTGTTGTTCAGTGATAACCTTTGGGGGCCAAAGTTCTTTCCTTCAATCTGTTATGCTTAGCATGCTGCTCTTTGATTCTTTTAGTTTCAGTTGATTTGAAAGACTTCTAAAATCCTCATCTACATTCAAGCTAGGTAGATGTGGAAGGGGTGATAACCAATGTATAACTTTCTCATCACGAACAGAAATGTTTCTCAAAAAGTGATCTCCATACTCTGATAATACATCTATTACTGTTCCTTGAAAATGTCAAACAGCTCCTGTGGTGGATATGTGGATAATAAGTGACTATATCATTGTTTAGAATTGGGAATAGATGGTGAATTGGGTGACTAGACTTGACTGCTGGATTCACACAGAGAATATTTAGGATTCTTGGTACATAAAATAAGTTGATGGTGAAAGTGTTGTCAATATTAATCCCAATTTATACTTTTATGCTAAAAGCACTGGGTGGAGATGACAGCACTCTGTCTTACAACACTGTGTTCAACTCAACAGTGACTATAAGATGTAAGTGTGATCAGGGGATTTAGCTACATTGACCATTCTCAAAGCCAGCTTTTGAAGCCATGCTTAATGAAAATTTGAGAAGAGGTGATTAGTTTTGTATATTACTATGAAAGGTGCTTTAGATGAGATTAATATTTAAATGGGTGGACTTTTGAAAAAATATTGCCTGTCAGTATATAGGTAGACTTCAACCAATAACATGAAGACATATATGGCTCTGTGATTGGCCTCCTTTAGCATAGGATACTCTAACAAACTGCCTTCTGGCTTCATCTACAGCATAAATTGTCTATTGTCTATGCTTTATTGTCAGTTACACTTTGGACTGGAACCACACCATTGGTTCCTTGGTCCCCAGCATGCTGGCTTTTGTCGGAGCCTTAACACTTGCCAGCATCCATGCTTGCATGAGTCAGTTATTTAAAATGCATGTGACTTACTAGTTTTATTAGAAATACCTTATTAATATAACACCTAGAGTCTCTCCCATTAAAAGCAGCAGTGCTGTTCTTCCTCCTTCCTTTCTTCCTTCCTTCCTTCCTTCTTTCCTTCTTTCCTTCTTTTTCTCAATGTTCCTTGTCTTTCTTTTTCCATCTTTTTTCTTCTTTCTTTTTTTAATATTTCATTATTTCTTCTTTCTTTCTCATTATTTTACTTCCCTTTCTCCTGTCTTTCTCTTTTGTGCCTCATAATGTGTTTTAAAAAAGACAATTATTATTAACTCTAAAACCTTGAGGTAATAACTTTTCCCAAAAGCCAAGAGAGTTTGGAAGTAATTCATTAGAAGCAATAATCATTCCCCATTTTAACTTCTAGATGACAATACAGTCCAGTAGATATCATGACTTCAGCCTTGTGATATCCTATATAGAGGATCAAGCTAAACATGTCAGCCTTCTTGTCTCCAGGAATTGTGGAGTAACGCATGTATATTAATCTATCTGTTTGAGATTTTGGTGATTTGTAATATAATGAATCAAAATTAACATGGTCTTGTCAGCATTGAGCTGAATGGTGTCCTAGAAATTTATTCAACATATCTATGCAACTTCAGTTTGCACAAATTTAGTTTCATTTTTAAAATATGTATTTATTACTTCAGGTTACATCTCCATCACAGTGTCCTCTTTCCCCCCATCCCAGCTCGGCCCTCAAACCCTCTACCCCCTAACCCTTCCATCCCACTCCTCTGGAGTAGAGTGTCCCCACATAATTGTCCCTCGCCCCAGTTCAGCAGTCATATGAGGGCCAAGAGCCTCCTCATACACTGGGGGCCTAGAAGGTAGCAACACTAGGGAAAAGTGTCTCATTGACAGGAAACAAAGGCTATGTTCCTGTTCCCTTTGGTGTATTGGTTGTAGTATAGTTATCCTGTATTATATGGCTAAAATCCTATTATAAGTGAATAGATGCCATGTGCATCCCTCTGAATCTGGGTAGGCTCACTCAGGATGAGCTTCTCTAGTTTCATCCACTTGTCTGCAAATTGCATGATTTAATTGTTTCTGATGGCTGAGTGTATTCCATTGTGTAGATGTACCACCATTTTTTAATCCATTCTTTGGTTGAGGGACATCTGGGTTGTTTCCAGTTTCTCCCAATTACAAATAAGGCTGCTATGAACATAGATGAGGAAACTTCCTTGTGATTTGGTGAAGAATCATTTTAATGTATTCCCAGAAGTGGTATGGCTGGGTCCCAAGGCAAAGCTATTCCAAATTTTCTAAGGTATCGCCAGTCTGACCTCCATAGTGGTTGCACAAGCCTACACTCCCACCAGCAAAGTAGGAGAGTTCCCATTTCTCCACACCCTTGCCAGCATGTGCTGTCATTTGAGCTTTTGATCTTAGCCATTCTGACAGGTATGTGATGGAATCTCAGAGTAGTCTTGAGTTGCATTTCTCTGATGATTAAAGATGTTGAGCATTTCTTCTATTGTCTCTCAGCCATTAGGGATTCCTCCTTTGTGAATTCTCTGTTTAGTTCTGTTCCCCATTTTTTGTTTGGATTATTTGGTTTCTTGGCATTTAATTTCTTGAGCTCTTTGTAAATTATTGTTATTAGCCCTCTGTCAGATGTGGGGTTGGAGAAGATTTTTTCCCAATCTGTAGGCTGCAGTTTTGTTCGAATGACAGTGTCTTTTGCCTTATGGAAGCTTTTCAGTTTCATGAGGTCTCATTAATTGATTGTTGGTCTTACATCCTGAGTTGTTGGTGTCCTTTCTTTTAATATTAATATACTTATATATAATTGTTAATTATTTTTAAATTTTCTACTCTCTCCTTCAGTATAAGTTATTTAATAATGTTTTATGTATCATATCTCTATATCTGAGTAATAGGCTTAGCAGAGGAAGGGTTGAACTCAAAACTGTCATAATCCATAGAGAGGCATCAAACCCATTGTGATCCCTTTTTAGGGCAATTCACATGTCTCTATTCAAATGCCTTATAGAGTCACTTGTATGTGAGAAAGAAGCATGCTTAGAAGAGAAGTAGAGTCAGACTATTGCTACTTTTATTTGGACTCTTACTACTATGAGAGATGAGTGGTAACTAAATTTCATGAATTGACAAAGGACATCATGTTAATGTGTGCTACCTGTGCTGTTGATCACTTTTGACTGAGGATTATCTAGAGATACAAGAAAGTTATGAATGATTTTCTCATGCAGGTATATTGATAAAGATGCTTCATGACTTAGTAGGTGAAAGCCAGAGGCCTAGCAAAGCTTGCATTACATCTCTAGTACTCACCTGAAGGTGTGAAAACAAGGAGAGTCAATAATATAGATCCTTCTGTACATCCAAAGACCCAGAATCCAGGAATCCTGATGTCTGAGAGTAGAGGAAGATGATGTCCAGAGGAGAAAAAAAAGACCATGAGTAAAATTAAAAATAGGAGGGGGTGGAAAGCTAAAAAGCAAATAGCAAGTGAGAGAGAAACTAGTGATTTCACCGTGTACTTCCAGGAGGAGGAAATCCTTCTTGTCTCTATTGTTTTATCCTGAGCTTCCATGCATACAGTGTTTACTTCTTTTACTAGTGAGGGAATGTTTTAGAAGCATAATCTCTCTGGAAACACCTTTATGTGCATGCATAGAAATATTATTTTTATCATCTACTTCATCAAGTTTAGGTATGAAATTAAACATTCTACCATTTAAGACTGAACTATATTTTCTAGAATGCAGTGAACCATATATCCTGGGTTGGGACTCTCTATTGTGAGCAAATCATATGTGATTTGGAGGAAAATAAAGCAGAGAATGCTTTCTTTGGATGACTGAGATCATCAAAAAATGGAAACCTCTACATCACTTTGCCAGCTCCTCCTTGAGCATGGTGCTGTGTACATGTACTAGAGATTGGAGCCACTGTTCCTGGGTCTAGTTCTTAGGACGTGAAGTGAGCACCTCTCCACTGCTTAGTTGTGGTCATCCATATCTTAACTTTCTCAGACATCTGAACATATATGTAAGCCCTAACGACTACACTTAACTTCCTATTTCCATAATGTGTATGACTGTTCCTTGTTTCCTAATGAGACCCAGATCGATATAACTAAAGTCCAGCAAATAGCATGTTATTATGAATTTTTATTACTTGTAGGTATCATATCTTTAGGTTAATGTATCTTGGCTTAAATTCACATTGAAAATACCCATGCCTTATTCGATAAAGCATCAGCCTATGTGCTGAAAGAGCTCTCCTTTGTATTAGAGGCAAAACAATTAAGGGAAATCATGATTTGGCTTCCATGCGCCTCTTGACAAGATGATTTGTTGCTCATGGGTATAATGGAATGTCATCTACAGAGAAAGCAGACACTTTGAATGACAGGTGAAGATTTTTAAGACTGAAATTTCTGGTCTGTGATAAATTACCTTGGAGCTTGAGAAAAGTTTGTGTTCATTTATTTTATTCTAGACAACTTGGCTCAATAGGAGTACTCAGATCCAGAAAGCACATCTCCACCTGGTCCAATATGTCAAGGACCCTTGAAAGTCCTTATCTGTCAGGCTAAGGCCATCTGTATTTGCCAAAACACTGTCCTTTCCACTTATCTATGGATGTTCTCAGTGAGTGGGTACTTGTAGATTAAGATAATTCAAGATTTGTGCCATTCACTGTAACATAATGCCTTGAGCAGGTTAAAATTTTAGTATTGAAAGAAAATTAATTCTGTGGGCTTCAGAATTTAGCCTTTTGTAATATTACTATTTATCTTGGTAGCATTTCTATTAGGATGGGAATGTAGCCTATTTCTGAGTACCCCAAACACACCCAAGAGAAATAGACAGCAGGAAATAATCAAACTTAGGACCAAAATCAATAAATTAGAAACAGAAAGAACAATTCAAAGAATCAACAAAACCATGAGCTAGTGCTTTGAGAAAATCAGCAAGATAGACAAACCCTTAGCCAAACTAGCTAAAAGGCAGAGAGACAATATCCAAATTAACAAACTCAGAAATGAAAAATGGACATAACAACAGACACCGAAGAAATCTAAAGAATCACTAGGTTTTATTTCAAAAGCCTGTGCTGCACAAAATTGGAAAATCTACATGAAATTGATCCTTTTTCTGATATATACCACTTACGAAAGTTAAATCAAGAACAGGTAAGCAATTGAAATAAACCTATAACCCCTAAGGAAATAGAATTAAACATCCCCCCCCCAAAAAAAAGGCCAAGGGCCTGATGGTTTTAGCACAGAATTCTACCAGACTTTCAAAGAAGATTCAATGCTCCTTACTCCTTAAATTATTCCACAAAATAGAAATAGAAGGATCATTGCAAAACTCATTCTACGAGGCCACAAAACTCATTCTAACTCACCCTGTTACCTAAACCACACAAAGCAAAAACTCAACAAAGAGAATTTCATACCAATTTCCCCTATGAATATTGATGTAAAAATACCGAATAAAATATGCACAAACTGAATCCAAGAACATACCAAAACAGCATCCATCCTGATCAAGTAAGGTTCATTCAGGTATCATTCATCATACGAAAATCTATCAATGTAATCTACCACATAAACAAATTGAAAGAAAAAAATCACATGACCATTTCATTAATTGCTGAGAAAGCCTTTGTAAAATCCAACATTGCTTCATGATAAAAGTCTTGGAAAGATCAGGGATACAGGGTTCATACCTAAGCACAATAAAGTCAATGTGCATCAAGCTGATAGCCAGCATCAAATTAAATGGAGAAGAACTTAAAGCCATTCAATAAAAATCAGGCACAAGACAAGACTCCACTCTCTCCATATCTATGCATTATAGTACTTGAAGTTATAGCTAGAGCAATAACACAACTAACTGTGATTATGGGAATACAAGTTGGAAAGGAAGAAGTCAAAGTATAACTATTGGCATATGATATGATAGTATACATAAATCACCCCCAAAATTCTACCAGAGAACTCCTACTGCTAATAACCTTCTTCAGCAAAGGAGTTGGATACAAAATTAACCAAAAAAAAAAAAATCAGTAGCCCTCCTTTATAGAAGTGATAAATGGGCTGAGAAAGAAATTAAGGGAAAACAACCCTCACAATAGCCACAAATAATATAAAATACCTTGGTGTAACTCTAATCAAGCAACCAACACCTGTATTACAAGAACTTCAAGTCTCTGAAGAAGCAAATTGAAGAAGATATCGGAATATGGAAATATCTCACATGCTCATATGACTAACATAGTAAAAATGGCCATCTTAGCAAAAGCAATCTACATATTCAATGAAATTCCAATCAAAATTCCAACACAATTCTTTGCAGACCTTGAGAGAGAAATTCATAACTTGATATGGAAAAATGAAAAACCCAGGATGGCTAAAGAAATCCTGTACAATAAAAGAACTTCTGGAGGTATCACCATCCTTGATTTCAAGCTGTTCTCCAGAGCAATAGTAACAAAACCCACATGTTATAGGCATAAAAACAGACAGGTTGATAAATAGAATTAAATTGAAGGTCCTGAAATAAACCCACACACCTACAGACACTTGATTTTTGACCAAGAACCCAAAATCATACAATGGGAAAAAGGAAGTATCTTCAACAAATGTTGCTAGTCTAACTAGATGTCTGCAAGTAGAAGAATGCAAATAGATCTATATTCATCACTCTGTACAAAACTCAAGGCCAAGTGGATCAAATTCCTCAATATAACACTGGATACACTAAATCCAATGGAAGAGACAGTGGGAAATAGCCTTGAATGCATTGTTACAGGAGACAGCTTCCTGAACAGAATACCAACAGCTTAGGCATTAAGACCAACAATTAATAAATGGGACCTCATGAAACTGTAAAGCTTCTGTAAGGCAAAAAAAAAATACCATCAGTAGGACAAAATAGCAGCCTACAGAATGGAAAAAGATCTTCACCAGCCACACATCTGACAGAGGGCTAATATCCAAAATACATAAAAATTCAAGAAATTTAATTAACAAAACAAATAGCCCATGAAAAAACGGGGGTACAGAGGGAAAAAGAGAATTCTTAACTGCTGAATCTCTAAATGGTTGAGAAACATTTAAAGAAATGTTCAATGTCCTTAGTTATTAGGGTAATGCAAATCAAAAAGACTCTGAGATTCCATCTTACACACATCAGAAAGGCTAAGATCAATAACTCAAATGACAGCACATTCAGGTGAGCATGTAGAACAAGGGGAACACTTTTATTTCAGATTGTAGTGACAACTTGTACAACCAATTTAGAAATCGATCTGGCAGTATTTAAGAAAACTGGCAATAATTCTACCTCAAGACCTAGCTATACTACTTACCCAAAAGATGTTCCACCATACCAAAAGGACACTTGCTCAGCTATGTTCATAGCAGCTTTATTCATAACAGCCAGAAACTGGAAATTACTTAGATGTCCTTCAATCGAAGAATGGATAAAGAAAATGTTGTACATTTATACAATTGAATACATCTCAGCTATTAAAAACAAGGACAGCATAAAAGTTTTAGGCAAATGTATGGAACTAGAAAATATTGCCCTGAGTGAGGTAACCCAGACTCAGAAAGATACACATGGTATGTACTTACTTATAATGGATATTAGCCATAAAGTACAGGATAACCATGCTACAGTCCACAGACTCAAAGAAGCTAATAACAAAGAGGGACCAATGGAGGATGCTTGATTCTCATTCAGAAGGGGAAATAAAATAGACATTTGAAGTAGATGGAGGGAGGGAACTGGGTGGGGAAGCTAACGGGTGTGGGGATCAGATGTGGGGAGAGAAATGGGGATGGGGGAACTAGAAGAAACTGAAAAATCAGTGTGGGGGCATCTCTGGAATGGGGGAGGCTCCCAGGGGTCTATGGGGCTGAACCTAGATGAGAATCCTAGTATTGGGGATCCCAATGTAACTGGAAGTCACCACCTCCTTTAGCCAGGTGGGATTTCCAGGGGACGGAAGGGGGCACCAACCCATCCATAAAACCTTAGACTCAAAGTTTGTCCTGCCCACAAGACGTATTGTGATAAAGACAGAACAGAGATTGAGGGAATATGTAACCAATGACTAACCCAATTTGAGGCCCCAGGGGAAAGAGCCAACCCTTTGATACTATTAATTACACTCTGTTATGTTTGCAGACAGTAGCCTTGCATAACTGTCTTCTGAGAGGCTTCAATGAGCAGGTGATGGAAACAGATGCAGAGACCCACAGCCAAACATAGCAGATCTTGGGGAGTCTTGTGGAAGAATGAGAGAAAGGATTGAGGGAGCTAGAGGGATCAAGGATACCACAAAAAGACCTACAGAGGAAAATAACCTAGGCCCATGGGGGTTCACAGAGATTCAATCATCAACCAAAGAGCATGCATGGGCTGGATCTAGGGCCCCTACATATATGTAGCAGACATACAACTTGTTTTTCATGTAGATCCTCTAACAATTGGAGCGGGAACTGTCTCTGACTATAATATTGCCTGCCTTTGGATCCCTTTTCCATCACTAGATTGCCTTGTCTGACCTCAGTGGGAGAGAAATTGTTTATTCCTGCTGTGACTTGATGTGCCAGGGTGGGTTGGTACCCAAGGGAAACGGGGGGGGGGGGGGGGAGATGTGGAACTGGGACAGAGAAAGAAGGCTCTTCGACCAAGTTGCAAAGTGATTAAATAAATAAATAGGAAAAAGAGGAACCTCAAATTTTGTAACACTGTGTTTAGTTTTGAATACTGCCTAATTAGGGCAAACATGGTCTTAAAAGTATATTACACTCATAAAATTTTAACAATTACAAATGTACAGATTACTAATTTGTCACAAAATGAAGCATTCATGCAACTATTATTCAGAATAAAGTAATAAAACTACCTCAACATTCTTCCTCCCATTCTCATCTGCATTCCATACCTCTATTTAGCAGTAACTATCATTTTCATTACAAATACTATAAGTTAATTCATTGTAGGTAGAGCCACACTCATTTGCATTCTTTTGTGTATGGCTCCTCTTTTCAGTTTTTAAAGGACTTATTAATGTTGCTCCATATTCTAATAGCTCCATTTTAATTGTTTCAGATATAGATCTATTACAAACTATTTATTCATGTAACTGTTTATGGCAGCTTGCTTGTGCTATTATAAATAAGTTCTCTGTCCTAAACTGTTATATAATTCAGTGCCTAAATATGGAGCATAGTTAAATTTTTGATGCAGTGTAGTGGTATCTCATGGATTCATGGGAGAACAGGATGTTTTGTTTTGTTTTTTCACTTAGTGAACACTTTGAGTTACCCACCAAAAGCAAATAACCTCTTATAAAGGGGATCTATCTTGTTTTTTTTTTTTTGTCTATTAGCAAAACAAACACTAATCATCCATTTAATGAGCAGTTTTACAAATCTGACCTCTTACAGAAAGAAAAGAATGAAACTGTGCTTTGATTCACCATCATGAAGACTTATCATTGATCCAAGTTCTATCTATGTTCATTGGTTAATTTATGTGTCTTAGTTTAATTTAAGAGAGCTACTGTAAGAAGAATTCTCACATTAACTCATTTTATTTCATGGAATGGGCATGGAATTGATTGCCTGGAGAAGAAAAAAAACAAAAAAACCACAAAATTTGGGGGGAGGTGCTTTATGGCGACAGGCAGATATCTGTCAGGATGAGAGTTTAAACCTAAAATTGGGAGTCTGCTGCAGTGCAACACCTTGGGTAAACATTTTATAATGTCTCTAGGGCCTCCAATCTTTCTTACAGTCTCACCTAATGTGTATCTCCAATTGGCCCTTTTCCTCCCACCTGTCATCTCGGTAAGTTTCTGTCTCCTGAAGGCAATCTCTGCTTTCTCTGCCTGCCTATAATGCCTAACTTGACAGCACTAGCCAGTTCTAAGGTTAAAATCACAGCAGTAACTTGGAACTCCCTCTCCCAGGGTGACTGAATCCTTCCCCTGACTATGAGTACATGGCTCTTTAAGTCACATGCTTCTTAGTTTTCTTTTCGTTTAATTCACATATGCTTGCTTATTTTTTAAGATTGTTCTATATTTTTACAGAAATACATTGAGTGTATTTATATTTAAGAACATATAATTTATTGAATATTATTACCACATTTTCACTTTTTCCATGATGGAGTAAGCTATACTAGGCCAGTCTTTCTGCTCCCAACACCTAAAACTGTTTAAACCCATTTTAAGGAGCTCAGCATTTCAGACATTGGACAAGAAGCAGCACAGGATAGCAATTTCCATAAGAAAAAATGTTTCATCAGGGAAGTCCCCCCTGTGATCTCATCTTTCTTCCTAGGGACAGCTTCTGAATATTGTAGATATGGTAGGACATGGGCACAGCATGGTGAGCTCACAGAGCAGTGACCACATGGAGCAGAGCTATAATGCCAAAATAGCTGAGTTCGACAGGATGAGCTGCACAGGGTCAAATTTGGAAGTTTGAGAATGCAAGGATTCATGCTAATTATTCACCTGAGACCTAGATTGCAGACACTAGCAATGAAGTGGAGACAAAAGTGTCCAATTAGGGCTGTTCATATGCACATGGGTGTGGAATTATAAAGGGGGTACATGAAGTTGGGAGGGGATGAGATTTGATGGGAAGTCTCATGGACAGTTGGAGAGGAAAATAAGGGCTGGATGTGATCAAAATACATTCTATACACACATAAAGATTTCAAACACTAAGTACTAATTAATTTTTTTAAAAAGAAAGAACAAAGCCGGGCGGTGGTGGCGCACGCCTTTAATCCCAGCACTTGGGAGGCAGAGGCAGGCGGATCTTTGTAAGTTCGAGGCCAGCCTGGTCTACAAAGTGAGTCCAGGACAGCCAGGGCTACACAGAGAAACCCTGTCTCGAAAAAACCAAAAAAAGAAAAAAAAAAAAAAAAGAAAGAACAAATGGGGAGAAGTATTATTATTTCTCAAGTGAATAGGCTATCTCAAGTGAGTAGCCATTGTTAACACTCAGCTGTCTCATTATGGCTTCAAAACATGCACGCATAGAGAGCAAAGAACTAGTAGAGTAGGGTCTATTCTAAGCATATGCAATCACTGGCCAAAGTCAAGTCTCAATAAGAAAAAACATGGCTACCAAGGTTTGACATTGGGTCCTCCCATGAAAAGTAACAGCATATATGCTGGAATTAGCATCTTTTATGGATACTCTGATTAATGGACAGATGTTTGGAAAGATGGTTAGTAATGAATACATTTTGCCTATCTTTCCATTATCTACAAATGAACTTCCAGGAAAAGTTGACTGAAATCCTTCTGAGTCAAAAAAAAAGTTCACGGCAATTTTGTCAGGATTAGCCAATCAGTTATCCTTTCAAATCCTGGAAAAGCACCTGGCATCACACTTAGGTGAAAGTTGTTGGGTTATTTCACTTGAGAGACTTTGAAACCCAAGTTAAAGAATGACACAATGCAGCTGTGTGAGCTGTGTCACCACCGACACCATGGCCCATTAGCCCATCAGTTCCTGGAGCTTGCTCATTTGAAAGTGGCATGAATGTATTCTTATCATGTTCATCCTGTCTCTGGCTGAATAGCCTTAATTTTCGTTTTGTCTCATTTTTTTTTCATTAAAGATATAAAGAATATAAAATTACTTGGACTACTGGCTTCCTATCTGTGGCTTGTGACTAAAGTAACTTGGCTGACTAGACCACAGAAGTTATCAGAATTCACTCACACGTATTTTACCACCCTGATTTATCGTAAGTATTCCATTTTCAAATTTTTATTTCATTTTAAGTTTGATGTTATCAAGGTTTTTTTTGGCAACAGATGGAGACCACTACAGTTGTTGACTGTTGAAAACCACAACCGATCAAAATACAGAACTGTGAAACCCAGTTCCCGCAGATATATGTACAACACAACTCCTCCTCCTTGGGCTCTGGGAGAATTGCAGAAGAGGAAGCAGAAAGGCCATAAGAGTCAGAGGATCAGGGCATTTGCTGTTAACATTATTTTATTTTGAATTTGGTTTATTTATTATTGTATATGTGTATATGAGGGGTGGGGTGTATGTGTGTATGTGTCTGTGTGTGTGTCTCTATGCATATGTCTATGTCTGTGTGCATGTGTGTTTAAGTGAAGGTATGTTCATGCCATGCTGAGTATGTGGAGGTTACCACTTTCAGGAGTAAATTCTTGCCTTTCACCTTGCTACCTGAGGGTCTCTTATTTTTCCTGCTGTGGTGTGTACTCCAAGCTTGCTAACCCCTGAGTTTCTGAACAATTCTCTTGTTTCTACTTCCTGTCTGACTATAGGAGCTCTGAGATTCTTAATGACCGCCATTTCATCCCATTTCTTTAACAAAACAAACATTGCATTTTTACGTATTTATTTCATGTGTATACAAATATGCATTTGAGTATGGTGGAAATGGTAAGGACAACCCACAGCACACAGGTGGCTATTGGAGGACAACTTGCAATTTGCAAACATTGGTTCTTTCTGTCCACCACGTACTTCTTAAGAATAAAGTCATGTTGTCAGACTTTGCAATAAACACCTTTACCTGCTAAACCTTCTGACCTTCTGTCTGTTTGCATGGGTTTAAGGGATCCAAACAGAAGTTGCTGTCTGGCATGACAAGTCCTTTTGTCTACTGAAACATCTCTCTGGCACTCAACTCTATTTCTTAAGAGTTAAGGAAAACTTAAAAAGGATAGAAAAGTAGTCTTTACCTCAGCTGAACACGAAAGAGAGGTTATCTGAATTAAATAACCGGGAGGTCTCTTAGCAACTGATTTGATTCCCTATCTTCTTTCTTTGGACCAGACTGCTTTAGGCTCCTCAGTTTTGCTCAGCCTCAGTATTAAAATAATGTGAGGAGGCTTGGGTAAAGATGTTGATTTCCTTTATCTTCAAAAGTGGATTAACACAGTAAAGTAGGCATTTCTCACTGGAAAACTGAAAGTTAAAACTAATCGCAATACCCTCTACATTCCAAAGGGTTCAGATCAGAGGGTTTTGTTTGTTTGTTTGTTTGGTTGGTTGGTTTTGGTCTTTTGTTTTTGTTTTTTGTTTTCCATAAGCTAAATTAAATTTGGGTTGAACAACATGGTGGTAACAGAATCTCTTTTAGTTGACTACTTTCAGGCATGATTTTTTTTTTTTCAGAGACATGTTTTCTCTGTGTAACAGAGCCTCGGCTGTTCTAGACTTGCGTTATAGACCAAGTTGGCCTCGAACTCACAGAGATCCACCCACTTCTGCCTCCTGAGTGTTGGGATTAAAGATTGCACCACCACGTCTGGCACAGGTATGACTTTTTAATGAAATGAGTAGATATACACGGAATACATGTGTGGGTGGTCACTAAAAGGTTGCTAGCCAGACTACTTGTATGAAATGGAGAGACTGCTCCAGGAAAAGTGGGAGACTTGCTCTTACTCTTTATCTTACATTCTTGGGGCAGAATCTGTCTGTCCTCAGTTTGATATCATTCTTCTTTCTTTCAGCAGTCTTTGGGACACACACACACACACACACACACACGCATCCACATGTATGTATGTATGTATGTGTGTGTATTTGTGTATGTGTGTATGTATGTATGCATGTATATGAATGCTCTCAAAGTAAAAAGAGCAAGGAAGCATTTTTTTTTTAACCAAGAAACTTTCATCACTTCTGAGTTATCTCCTGGTCAGAGAGTAATCTCTCATTTAGGTTTGATACAATACAAAATTTCACTATTTTTAGCTTCAGAAAAATGAGCATAACCTTTTACTGCTATCTTTTCCTATAAGGTGGTAAAACTTTCATAGAAGCCGTGGGTTCTATTTTAGGGTTTAATCTCTATGTCTTCAAGCACTATGGTTGCCTATAGCAATTGAGAGCTCTAAATATTTTCTCGTAGCTTCTTGGCCTTCTGGCTAAGATCAAGTATACAGAAATTCCTCTTGGGTTTTCTTTTCATGCATATCAAAAGAAGACATGATCTATCATTTTGAGATTTTATTACTTTTACTTGGGTCAGAGTACTAGAACACAATCCAGTTTAAATATATAGTAGAGGTAATATGATGGTACTCATTCCTGTCCAGTCAATATGTCTGGTGGAATACTGATGTCCTTCTGCCCTTCTGCTGGTTCATTCAATCAATTCATATATATCAAGCCAGTGGAGGGAAAGAGAAGGCATACTACTAAAGGGAAAAACCTTAGTAATTCACAAGCAGATCCTTCTGTTCAAGAAAGCCTGCTATTGCTGCCATCAACAGCTACTAGACAGACTGACAATTGTCTAGTCCATCTATGTACATCTGTCTATCCACTAAGCAATTATTTTGAGTAAATTAACTAGAGTATTTTAGCTCAATATATGTACTGAGAGTTCTTCATCAATTCTATCATCTTTTGAATTTTATGAGAGACTATCCCTGTTTTTCTAAAGCATGAAACTATTACCATAACACATTCTCAAACACAGAGAAGTGACTCATTTTGCAGCCTGCTCTGTATGTTAACGTCACCCACTTACTGAAGTGGTGTGACTGTCGAACTTGGATTCATGGATTCATGTTCCTGATCAAGTTCAGTCTCCAAGTACCCCACACCATATGTCTTATCAATGTTCTACTGGGTCTTCTTTCAGAAAATTCTCTGCTTTCAATCATGAAAAAATTTACCTTCAATAGTAGCAATTTCTTCCCACTAGCTTAAGGTGATTTACTGTCATCATTAAAAATATTTTATTATTGTAGTATCATTCAGGGAACTTTTTAAGGAAGACAATTTCAGATAGACTATCTGGAGGACTACACTGGATCTTACATATAATTGGAAGAAGTCCTATTATAGAAAATAGGATTATTGTCATATTTTGGCTCTACATTATGAATAGCACTGGTCCTTCATAAGGCTAATAGCTAACAAATTCAGTTGGGCTGATCCAGTTATAAAAGAAGCCTCCAAGAGGCAGAGTGAATGGTAGAGCAAAGAAGGCAATACTATGTGTCAACAGAGATGAATGCTTGTGAAAATAGTACCCAACGTTGCAGCATACATATCATTTGCCACATCATTCCAAGGGCCTTTGTTTTAATGTAATCCTTTGAAAATCCTATAAAATAGATTCCAAGGGAAAAGAAAAGTAAGCTTAATGAATTTTCCCAATATCCCATCACAAATACACTGGTAGAGCAAGTTTCTAGTCTGTGCCACAGGAGCCTGCCCTCTTGTGTTCTCCTTGCTGTCCCTACACAACCACACTTAGTACCTCCCACATAACGCCACAGCACTGCCATCACTCAACACTGACTGACTTGCCATAAATCTCTACATTGAATCTTCAACAGGAAATGAATAGCACTCACTCCTAGCTTTACTCTTAACATGATTTTATGTAGGGGACAGAATGCTTTCAATGTTTTCTTTTTAATGTAAATGACCTGGAAGATTAAATCCAAATATAATGGACATATTCTCTCTCTCTCTCTCTCTCTCTCTCTCTCTCTCTCTCTCTCTCTCTGTTATGGGTGGCAAAGGAGGGCAGGGTGAGCTTTAAGAATGATATCTATGCATAGGAGCTGAGTAGCTTGACTGTCTCTACTCCTCACACCTAGGGCACCACTTACTTTAAGACAACATTAACCAACAGTTAATGAAAAAAGAGACCATGGGTTTGAAAGAGAGCAAGGAGGGGTATGTGGGAGGGTTTGGAGGATGAAAAGGGAAGGGGAAATGTTGTAACTATATTATAATCTCAAAAATGAAAGACAATTCTTAGCCCAAAAAAGACTTGCTAGTGCTAAACCTCGGTTTTCTTTAGTGAATTGTCTCAGGAAGGAAGGGAGAATTTGAGGAAGGAAAAAACATTTTTCAAATTTAAAAGAATAGAAACCGTGTCTGGGGTCTCATCAGTCATTAAACCTGTCCTTAGTTAAAACTGCACAATTTAAAGAAAGAATCTGATATGCATTTTCTATGCCAGAATTTATTTACATGATTAGAAAATTTGTGAATTCAGTCTATTGAAAATATTTTTAAAATATTTTTCACATTTTACCAGTTTCTTTCAGGAGGCACTGGGAAGAAAGAGACTTATGTGAAAATGAACTATATTCTAAGGTGTAAAACTTTCTCTCTGTCTCTTTCTCTATCCCTTTGCAATCAATATCATCTCAGACAGGAGACATAGCTCATGTCTGTTATGTACATGCCAGGAGAACGAAGACTGGGGAAGGAGGCATGGAGGGGGGTATAGAGTGAGGGAAGAAGGGAGGAAGAGAGACAGATAGAAACAGAGTCAGAGAACTGAAATATAATATGAACAATCAATAAAACCATTTATCCCCTCATCCTAGTGATTCATAAAAGGTCAGGAATATTAAAGAAGTTGCATTTTTCCTGGCTTACTCAAAACCCCAGCTAACACAATCCATCCTTTCCACACCCTTACCATATTTCTCAAATACTTCCCCCAACACCAGCAATTATTCCTGATTTGTTCATTGACCAAAATTTTCAATAGCAACAGTAAAGTATTTTTATTTCACTGGAAGAAAAATCGCTAACATTTTCATGCTGTTTTCAAGAAAACTATCTACTGTGAGTTACTTTTTTCTCTTAGCTTTCTATATCTGATCTTTCTGTATACTGTTACTTTGTTCAATTAAGTTTAATTGAGGTGTAAATCTCAGTGAACTTTAAAGCGAAATTACACACATACATGAAATATATGTGATTCTGTAAAATGTGTTTTCTGGAACAATTCTATTCAACCATAAGGGAATAAGGGAAATTTTCTTAAGCATATGTAGTGCATACTTATAAAGGTCTTTAATTAAGATTCAGTTCATGTTTTTTCTATATACTGAAAACATTAATAAAAATTTATCTACACATTCATTCTCCATTAAGTACCTATCATCGTTAATATAAGCATCTGTAGAAAATGATATTAAATATTTTGTCTAAGTTTATTAGAATAGTCAGGTACCACAGAAAAATGTTTCGAATTTGGTTACTTTCCTACACTAAAATCGAGTCTTCCAAAAAATAAATACTATTGAATTTTCTCCACAGTGATAAAATTTCAGTAGGTTGAGTGTTCTCTAGCAGTGAAGCATTTTTTTCTGACTTCACAAATTTCTGTATACAAGAGCCTAATAATTTCTTAACACAATGGGCATTCTGATAGCTTGTGGAACAGCACGGAAAGTGTTAGTGGACCTTTCAATGAGGTGCTGTTGTTGCTAAGAGGCTCCTAAGACAGAGTATACACATCGGTTAAGCAAGACTCATTTACATGCAGACCAATCTGGGTTGAACGTGTATTTGCCAGTCCCTGCTCTCCCTCTCCGTGTCTCTAGGCAAGTTGATCAACCTCTGTGATCTTCAGTTTCCTCATGTATAACATATGAAGGAAAGCAGCACTCGGTTCACAGAGATTTAATGAGGATCAACTGACATGGTATTTATGCAATACTTATCACATTCTTAGCACACCTAATGTTAATTAACATTGTTTCTAATCATAGTGCTATTATTCGGTTATCATTGCATTATCTATCTGCATTAATCATCCACTAGTGTTTATGGTACTGAATGGCTTAATAATTTCATGGTATCATTAACATATAATCTGAACTCATACAATTTAGAAGTGCTGAAAATGAGGATAATAAATATTGTTAAAAGTGTTAACAACCGTAAAACTGATCACAATCCAGATCACTACCAAAAAGATCTTCAGCTCATATATTTCTGGGTATATTTTTGTCCAAATGTATGCACACACACAAATTATTTTGGAGAAACAGATATTATATTGTGCATAGTGTGAATAGCTTCTGTTTTTTCAATTATGGTCAATATCCTTTTTTTCATATTTACATCTTTTGATATCTAGATAATTTTTTCTTATTCAAGTATCCTTTATGACTTCTTTAAATTCATACTTAATCTAGAACAATAGCACACACCAGGTTATGTCCCTAAGCATTCTTTTAGTCAAGTATGATTTCTAAATCTTTTATTGAAAATGGATTTTTTTCATAAATATATTCTGATTACAGTTTCTCCTCCTCCTATTTCTTCTATTCATCCTCGTATGCCCTCCCACCCTTCCATCCAGATCAACACCCATTCTGTCTCTCCTTAGAAAACAAACAGTAATCTAAGGAATAATAGTAAAATAAAATAAGATAAATCACAAAGAAACCAGAATATTACAAAACAACCAAACAAGAAAAAGAGTCAAAGAAAAAGCATAAAAAATGCTGATAGATATAGTGGCACACATGTTCACAAACCCAGGATTGCCACAAACCCTCAAAACTGAAAATTATAATATATACACAAAATAGGAAGAACCAAGCAAACAAACAAACAAAAAAGTCTGACAACATTATAAGCCAATAACCTCCAAAGTGCCATTGAGTTAATTTTGTTGGCCTTCTATTATTGGGCATAGTGCCCACCCTTAAAAGTAGTTTGTTTCCCCAGTGACACTTTCTTGGTGAAAACAAATTTCTCATTTGCAAGTGACTATCAATAGGAGCTAGCTTCTGGGATATGAATGAGGGTCTGTGTCCACTTCTCCTTTCTAATGATGCAGACCATGCAAGCTCTGCATACTGCTAGAGTCTCTGTGAGTTAACAAATGCTCCAGCACTGCTGCGTCTAGAAGGCCTTATTTTCTTGGTGTCCTCCATCACCTCTGGCTCTTACATTCCTTCTGACTCTTATTCAGAGTTCTGAGTCCTGAGAGGAGGGATTTGGTGGAGACATTCTTTTTGGGGCTTAATGTTCCAAAGTCTCTCATTCTGTGCATATTGTCTGGATGTGGGTCTGTGTATTTGCTCCCATCTGCTTCAGGAAACTCTCTGATGATGATTGAGGAAGGCAAGGAAGGATCTATGCATATAGCAGAATGTTGTTAAGAGTCATTTTATTACTATGTTCCTTTAGCAGAACAACAGTGTTTGGGTTTTCACTAGGTCTCTGGCCTATCTATTCTCAGGTCCTTGGTCACCAAAGGAGTGTATGGTATGAGTCCATCTCATGGAGTGGACCTTAACTCAAATAATATATTTATTGGTTATTCTCAAAACAAAAATCCAGAATAGTTATATCAATCCTGTACAATAAAAGAACATCTGGAGGTGTGACTATCCCTGATTTCAAGCTGTACTACAGGAGCAATAGTAATAAAAAACTGCATAGAACTGGTATAGAAACAGACCAGTTGATCAATGGAATTGAATCAAAGACACAGAAATGAACCCACACACCTAAAGTCACTTAATTTTTTACAAAGAAGCTAAAACCATACAACAGAAAAAGGAAAGCATCTTCAACAAATGGCGTTGGTCTTACTGTAGGCAAACTTGTAGAAGAATGCAAATACACTCATATTTATCACTCTGCACGAAGACCTCATAATAAAAACAGACACAATAAATGCAATAGAAGAGAAAATGGGGAAAACCGTTGGCCTCAATGGCACAGGTGACAACTTCTTGAACAGCACACCAATAGCTCAGGTTCTAAGAATAACAATCAATAAATGGTACCTTATGAAACTGAAAAGCTTTTGTAAGGCAAAGGAAACTGTCATTAAAACAAAAATGCAGCCTACAGATTGGGAAAAGATTTTCACCAATCCCACATCTGACAGAGGGCTAATATCCAAAATATATAAAGAACTCAAGAAATTATATAGCAACAAACCCAATAATCCAATCAAAAAATGGGGTTCAGAGCTAAACCAAGAATTCACAAAAGAGGAGTCTCTAAAAGTTGAGAGGCACTTGAAGAAATTCTCGACATCATTGGTCATCAGGGAAATGCAATTCAAAATGATTATGAGATTCCAATTTCACATCCATCAGAATGGCTAACATCAAAAATTCAAGAGATAGCACATGCTGGTGAGGATGTGAAGAAAGAGAAACACTCCTCCATTGGCATGTAAACTTGTATAACCACTTTGGAAATCAATCTGGTGAGAACTTAGAAAACTGGGAATAGTTCTACTTCAAGATCCAGCCATACCACTCTTAGGCATATATTCCAAAATACAATCCACTGAACCACAAGGACATTGCCACAACATAGCAGCTTTATTCATAATAGCCAGAAATTGGAAATAACCCAGATCCAACTGATCAATAAAAAAAAGCCAAAAAATAAAAAAACAAAAAACTGAGGTACATTTACACAATGGAATACTACTCGGCTATCAGAACCAAGGAAATCATACAATTTGCCACCAAATGGATGGATCTAGAAAAGCTCATCCTGAGTGAGCTAACTCACACCCAGAAAGATACACATGGTATGTACTCTCTTATAAATGGATATTAACCATATAGCACAGGAGAGCCATCAGACCTAAACAAATAGGAACCTAGCATAACTATCCTATGAAAAAACTCCACCCAGAAGTGAGTCATGGACCCTGTTCCTTGTTAGTGGGACACCTTATCCAAGCTGGGTTGCCATATCAAGCCCCAGTACAAGAGGAAGTTCTTAGTCCTCATGTGACTGATGAACTGAGAGTGTTTGACATGTGAGGACTCCCCTCATCTGAACAGAAGAAAAGGATGGAGATGGGAAGAGGGAGTGAGGGTGGGTGGGACATGGAGAGGAGGAGGCAAGGGTCTTTGATCAATGTGAAACTTGAAAAAATAAATTACAAAAAAAAGTTTTGTGTCACTATTGCACCATTGTATCTTGCAAGTGTATTACTATTGTTGATCAAAGGGTTTGTTGCTGGGTTAGTACTTAGCTTTTTCTTTTGTTAATGTGCTAGTACCTTCTAGTACCATAAGTACTAGTTTGTAGGGGTGAAGGCTCTAGGTAGGCAAAAATCTGGACTTCTCCATTTTTAATGAGTTGTGTAGGTTATCAGCAATTGTCCATTTGTGGAGAACCACCAATAAATAGCCTTGGAAATAGCCAGGGTTGTTTGAGGGCTCCCATGGGAATCGAATAGATGTAACCAATTTCCACTACTAGAAGCTTCATTTGATGATGAGATGTCCAGTTGGAGCTCTATCTCCCCCATTATTTGGTGATTTTATTTAGATCACTTTTATATATGTTTATGTTATTGCAAGAATCTACTGTAATTGGTTTCTATAATAAAATAGCCCTTAGTTTTAGCTGTCCTTTCCTGAACACCCTACCTTGCCCCTCCCTCCTTCCCATTCCATGTTTGATTCTCCCATTCCAATCCTCCACCTTTATCAATTTATAACCATTAATTCTAGATACCTTTCCTAGGGAGATCCATTCTATGACTTTTCTTAAAGCAATAAATGATTATTTTATTTTTTTGAGATTTTTTAGTCTCTGTGTAGCTAGGCCTAGATGTAGGGAACTTTATTGATACTATGAGAGAGAATAGGGACTCTTAAGTGTTTCTATTTCTTCTGAAGGTCTGGGATTGGAAACTCTAAGGGAGAATACATGATGTGTTGGCTGCTGAGCTGAGTCTAGTCATCCCCATCACCTGAGGATCTTTCTTCACCTTGTGTTCTTTCTGAGTTGGGTTGTCAAGGAACTCTCACTCCTTGGTGGTTCAGTGGGCTATGAGGTCAACCATCCTATTGCTATAGCCAAATTCTTTGTCACATCAGGAAACGATCTTCAGAAAGTGTTAATTGAAGAAAGTGCCATCACCAACATCAAATGTAAAGAATGTTTGTTGCTGTTAAAATTACATGAGACAAACTGGTCCTCAATAGAGACCAGGATATCTTTTAGAGGCCACTCTGTTGCATCATTGACTCCTTTGTGTCATCCCATTTAACACTTTTTTTTCCAGGCACAGGATAGATCCTTGATAGACACTTTGGAGGTAGGAATGTGGAAGTGAGCTTCCTATTCAACTCTGGGAAGATCTTGCCCAAACCTTGACAGCACCAGTAGATACAGGGAGGATGATGTCCCCAGAATCTTCACTACCATGATGCTGGTGTCCCAAGGGATAGTGACGGCATGGACTCTGCTCTCCAGTCCTTCCAAAATGATGAATTTGGCATGAGTTACATTTAGCTGTGTGTGTGGTGGGGGTACAGTGTGGTGGAGTGGCAGGAAGATAAGAAGTTCATGATATAGGAGGGATTTCTAATTATCTTAACTGTTCTTGAGGAAATTGCCATAATTCCTGTGGTCTTTACCCATCAGAAACATGGTAACAACAATTGAAAGTGCTAAAATGGAAGTCTCTTTGGCACCACCCTTCAAGTGTGGTCTTCAATGTTATCCTCGGTTTTAAAGACATCAATACAAACCTTAATATACTTAACATCAGCATTATCCTAGTAGATATTAAGGGACTTTCCTCCTAGAAGATGGAGATGGTGTACCCTTGATCAAATTTTCCCCTTTTCAGACTTGACTCTGCCATGAAATTTGCAGTGTGTAAAATCATACAGGTATACAAAGACCGTGTCATTAGTATAAATGAAAGGAAGGATCATTGATGCTAACTATATCATTGATGCTAACTATATCTACTTTGCCAGCATCCAAGGCAGTCCTGGTAAACAGGTGCTCTATACAGCAAAATTCTTTCATTCTGATATTCATCATCATTTCTCATGTTTGTAGCAAGTACTGCATGAGAAAATGTGTTTGCTTCTAGATGGGGATGCACATAGACCACTTCCTTCCATTTATACAAAGTATATAATAGGTAAAACCAATACATGTTGTCAGAAATCAGAATAACTAAAGTCACTCTTCTGTGACTATAGTTTTTCAAGAAATTGAAGACACCATCAGAAGATGGAAAGATCTCCCATGCTCATGGATAGGTAGGATCAACATAATAAAAATGGTTATTCTGCCAAAAGCAATATACATATTCAATGCAATTCTTATCAAAGTAAAACCACAATTCTTTATAGATCTGAAAAAAGCAATTATCAACTTCATATGGAATAACGAAAACTCCAGAATAGCTAAATCAATCCTGCACAATAAAAAAACATCTGGAGGTTTTCAGATTTCAAGCTGTACTACAGAGAAACAGTAATAAAAACAGCATGGTACTGGTATAGAAACAGACCAGTGGATCAATGGAATTGAATCAAAGACCTAGAAATGAACTCACACACCTATGGTCACTCAATGTGTGTAAAATCATACAAAAGAAGCCAAACCATACAATGGAAAAAGGACAGCATCTTCAAAAAATGGTGCTGGTTCAACTGGATGTACACATGTAAAATAATGAAATTAAACCCATACTTATCATCTTGCACAATACTTAAGTCCAAGTGGATCAAAGACCTTAACATAAGACCTGACACACTAAATCTATTAGAAGAGAAAGTGGGCAAAACCCTCAAACTCATTGGCACAGGTGACAACTTCCTGAACAGAACACCAACAGCTCAGGTTCTAAGACCAACAATTAATAAATGGGACCTCATGAAACTGAAAAGCTTCTGTAAAGCAAAAAACACTGTAATTAAAACAAAACGACAACGTACAGATTGGGAAAAAATCTTCACCAACCCCAAATCTGACAGAGGGCTAATATCCAAAATTTACAAAGAGCTCAAGAAATTAAATGCCAAGAAACCAAATGATCCAATAAAAAATGGAGAAAAGAGCTAAATAGAGAATTCACAAATGAGTAATCCCTCATGGCTGAGAGACACTTGAAGAAATGCTCAGCATTCTTAATCATCAGAGAAATGCAACTCAAGACAACTCTGAGATTCCATCTCACACCTGTCAGAATGGCTAAGATCAAAAGCTCAAATGACAGCACATGCTGGCAAGGTTGTGGATAAAGGGGAACACTCCTCCATTGCTGGTGGGAGTGCAAGTTTGTACAACCACTACAGAAATCAGTGTGGCAATATCGTAGAAAACTTGGAATAGCTTTACCTCAAGACCCAGCCATACCACTTCTGGGTATACATCCAAATGATTTCTCACCATAATCACAAGGAAGCTTTCTCATCTATGTTCATAGCAGCCTTATTTGTAATATCTAGAAACTGGAAACAACCCAGATGTCCCTCAACTGAAGAATGGATTAAAAAACTGTGGTACATCTACACAATGGAATACTACTCAGCTATCAGAAAAAAAGGAAATCATGCAATTTGCAGCCAAATGGATGGAACTAGAGAAGCTCATTCTTAGTGAGCTAACCCAGACTCAGAAGGATGCACATAGCATCTATTCACTTATAATCAGATTTTAAACATATAGTACTTCATCAATGTTCCTTCTCAGCTGTTCTTCTTGTCTGTGCTTCATTATCTGCCAATTATTTTTGTATCTTCTTTCATGGCCGTAAAACTCAAAAGAACACCTAGAATGTCACTTTTGTCTCCCACTCTTCTACCCCTCCCCCTTCTACAATTCAAGGTTTCAACCCTTTAGAACAACATCAAACCCTGTGATCAAACCATGATCTAACTGCCACTAGTTTCTCAGGTTCATCTTGCAGTCAATGATCCCACTCCACACTGGCTGCTCCATGAAGGAAGAAGTACTTCCTGTCACCCAGACACTCCATCTCATCCTGATTAATGTCTTACATCCTGACACACCGTCTGACCCTCTTCCTGCCCCTAACCTACCACTCAGAGATACTTCTCTTCTGTCTCTAAGGAAAAAAAAAAGAAAGAAAATATTCAATACCAGCCTAGTTTGCTCAACTTTTAGTCCTTCTCCTTTTCCTTTTCTTCAATGTTTATACAAGAAAATCATATGCAAACCCTAATACGTGATATGAGTAGGGTTAGAAACTAGAGTTTGCTTTTTGGCCTTTCCATTATGACCAAGGGGCTTCAGAATTACTCGTCTGGGTAGGCAATTATTCTGTGGTCCCCACAGTAGCTATTTCACTGTGGTTCCAAGGAAATAGCCGCAGATAGTAGGCAAACAATTGGATGTCACTGGGGCCCAATAAAATTTTATTTTCAAAGTTTGTTGTAATGAGGACTTGGCTGCTGGGTAATGGAGACCTAGGTACTGGTTTAGTTTGTTGAGTTCCAATATAGAGGAGAGTATGACTTTGATGACGATGGAACTGAAATAAACAATTGGAACATTTGAAACTCTGCTATCTTTGGTAGGTGTTTGTTCTGAACAATGTAATGTGCCACTTATGACATTATAAGGTAATACCAGGCACCACTATTTTACTGATTGAAAAATTAAATTTCTAAAAATCATAAATATACCTGGAGGTCTGCAAAACCAGGCCGAATGGCTGTATCCTCTGTTCCATTCACAGTGTTTCAGCCCTGCCCCCTGCCTTTTTTTTTTTTTTTTTTTTTAGCTAATAAATTTATTTGTTTGTTGCTTCAGGTTACATCCTTATCATATTGTCCTCTTTTCCCGCTTCCCAGCCCCACCCTCCCATGCTCTACCCCCTGACCCTTCCGTCTTGTTCCTCTGGGGTGGAGGGTCCCTGCCTAACATTCTCTCACCACAGATCAGGAGTCATATGCAGACAGACTGCTGTCCAAAAAGGACAAAACTTGGTAGCAGGGAAGTCGACAGCCTAACTCTGCCAAGACAGGGTAGGTAAGTCCTTCATAATCCCTGCTCTACAACAAATGTCTGTCAGAGAAACAGGACCCAAATGCTGAAGATTGATGCTGTAATGTATGGAGAGAAAATGGGAACTGTCCAGGCAGTCATTGGTATGTTCTTTCTTAGTTTTGGAAGCTTCAGGCCCTGCAGTTCCTATATAAGCAAGTATATTTATCCCTCTCAGGTCTCTGAGGTGGTTGAAGAATAAACAGCTAGAGTCTCATAGTTAAATTTTGAACTGTTTAGGAATCAAGAGGGTGTTATAGATCTAAGAAGATACTCTTAAAAGTGTGTTGCAAGATAGTATGAATGTTGAGTCACATATAGACCTTTAAACTCATGGAGTTGGGTAGATAGTAGAATGTTAAAGTCAGGGGCCAAATATGTATAAACTGGACATTGGGAAGGTATACTGGGCCAATTTACTCTCATAAATGTGGCATATTTATATCTATTGTTTTGTATAATACTTACTGTTATAAGAGAAGGAACCATCTGTTGGACTGAAAGGGGAAACTTCTGGGGGGAAGAGGGTGGAAGGGCGGGTTAGGAAGGGGAAATAGGGAGGGGTTTGTGACTGAGATGTAACTTGAAGAAAAAAAATAAAGTATTTAAAAAAATCATAAATATATACCTCAAATCCCTATAGCTGCAATATATCTGATTATAACATTCCTAAAGTTTTGGCTGTCCTTATGGACTTAAGAATTTCCCATAGCCCTTCCAGTTCTAATGTCATCTCAATCTTTGACACTGTTGAAGAAATGAGTTTCTGAAAATACTCTCTCCATCCATACTTCAGCAAGTACTTACCCTACTACATTTGCCTTTGTGAACATATGGAGTCCCATGTGGAGACTGTTGTACAAATTTCCAGAGCCTTCAGTGTGATTTGGTGCGTGTTTTAGCAGATGTTAAATAGAATTTTTCAGTGAGTGTTCAAGTAGGATGAAGCAATTGATGAACTTAGCTGCATGGCATGAGAATCACTTTATCCTTGAAAAGATAGGACTTGGTGCCTTTTTGTTCAGGATTGTCATCTCTGTATCTTGAGACATTCTTTTGAAATCACCCTGGGACTTATGTGTCAGATGTGGATATGATTCAATGTCTCCCTGAGCCTTTCTCAACAAGACTAGTAATAAGGCTCAATAAGAGGAATGTTTAGTGACTGTAACACTCCATGACAAGGACTGATTAAGAAGCAGTTTCTTACGTGGATTTTTTTTCTTCAGTTAATGTCAAGAGTGAATGAAGAAAATAATTCCTATGTCTCAGGCTCATTCAGAGTGGTGGGTCCAGCAACTGCAGCTGTATGGGAGGACAGTGCCTCACCACAGTGCACTAACTCAAGGCTACTTTATTACTTATCTCTCTTGCTCCTGTGGAGCAGATGGTTTTGTGAGAAGTGTGGAAAAAAACTCAGGGGGAGCAATGGCCATGAAAAGCAAGGATAGGAAAGATGTCTGTATAATGTCTCCAATAACCAATAGGACACAGGGTAGATTGAGTATATTCCTAATCAGAAAATTCAGATTTTACAAAAATATGATAGTTTTAAAGATCCATGAGAAGTACTGAAATTCATACAAAAATAAACACAGATGAGTCCCAGAGCATGAGATCTTTTGATTTACTTCATAAGACAAAATTGCAAATGGAAGTGTTAGATCCAAAAGAAATCTTTGTTTTCCAAATAGACACCTCCAACTGGAACTGTGAGGGAAGATTCGAGTCCTAATTAGCCCTGGAGTGATTTTAGAGTCACAGTGGTTTATTCTTTTCATTGTGATGCTGAGGAAGGTTTGTTTCTGCAAAAATGCAATAGAAACAGAAAAGAGCTTCTCAACCTAAAATGAGTGTTTCAATGATAAATTAAGCAAATTATTAACCTTGGATCAGATGGCATCAAAGAATAGGTTCCTCCTGAGCATTAGTATGTGTTACATGAAGTATCAGATGTGTACAACTCTGACACATTAAAGACTTCATAATGTAGTATGGAATGATTAAATTGAACCTCTGAATCGAGAATGTCTGGGTATTTTATGCTAACCAAGTTAAGGGAAGGTTATCTCAGTCTCTGTAATACACACTCCTTGGGTGTGGGATTCAGATAATTCTAATATGTACCTCTGGGGGTTGTTATGAGGATTAAAGATATGATTGATGGTGAAGATAAAGAAGAAGAAGAACCACTGGGTGTGGTGGTGCATGCCTTTAATCCCAGCACTCTGTGAGTTTGAGGCCAGCCTGGTCTACAAAGTAAGCCCAGGACAGCCAGGGCTGTTACACAGAGAAAACCTGTCTTGAAAAACGAAAGAAGAAGAAGAAGAAGAAGAAGAAGAAGAAGAAGAAGAGCTCCTCAATGCTTAATGACGATGAAGAAAGAAATCTCTTCAATGGAAGGCTAAAGGTGAAGATGGCCTAAATTAAATTTCACTAAAACTTCAAAATTAATATTTTTTTAAAATTAAGAAAGTTATGAAAGGGAAGATGTGTATCTTCTATATGATATGTTTATTATCTTATGTAAGTTGAGGTATAAACTAATATTCATTATTGAGTCAGTAGAGAGTCATTTCTAAAAGAAGTATTTAAATTTGCATATTTAAATGAATATTTGGAACTTTGTTTTAACATTGAGAAAAACAGTATATATTAGCTCAAGAAGATAATTTGTAAAGATTTAAAAGCTAGAAAATATGAATTATGGACTTAATGTGAACAAATTATGCTATGGCCAAAATGAGATGCATAAATCCAAGGAAAAAAACGAGAATGACACAAAGGAAATCTTCCCTCCACAGTTTAGCTGACTATTCATTTAATGTTATATAAATGTATACAGATGATATGTGGATGGTAGATGTGTGGATAGATGCATAAATATATGATATATAGGTAGATAGCAAAAGGAGCTAAGGATACACAACACATATCTAGATAAACCCATAACTAATCAAGAAGAACACAGAGCTAGCATTTTTTCAGGCCCAGGAAATGTGAACAGGAGAAAGATCTTTAGTGACTTGTTTGACATGTATGGCTTTTACTCTTTCAAAGGCTTTCCAATATTGAAGATGGTACCTTGTCATTGTTAGGGACCCTACATAACGCTTAGTAGTAGTGCAAATCCCTAAAGGCTAGCAGGGTATTTGATTTAAAAGCACGGGATTTTCACAGTATTAAAGTCAGCATGAGCTTAGGCGAGCATGCTGCTGGCCTTCTACATGAAATGGAAGTATTCAAGACTTGAAAAGTAAGAAGAAAAGCTGAGGGTTTTTTTATTATTGGTTTGTTGATTTGGCATAACTTCAGACTATAAGAACCCAAGGGAGAGGAAGGACAAATCTATCCTAGAGTGTTTTAACAATTAGTGGGTATGAGAAAAGACTGTCAAGTGCCAAGAGCCTTAGGATGGCATTCTGTAAATAAAAACCTCACCAAATAAACCTAGATCTCATATATTATATGGACCAATAGTGGTGGTGGGTTTAGATAACTGTTCAATAATTAATATCTTTGGGAGGCAAGAGCAATGTTACTTATTGGCACCTCAATTTTTACAAAATCAACATCTCTTAGCAGATGTTGCTAAAGCTTTTTTTTTTTTTCAATACTCAGAGGTCAAGTGAAGAAAAAAAAAGGGGGGGAGAATTAACTCAGAAACTTTAGGTAGGTTCTGGCTACTGTAGCTATTGTAACAGGGGGGGAAGTAAAATATTCAATTGGAAAGTGTTTTGCATGTTAACTAATTTAAAGGATGGCAATGTTCATTTCTTAGTAATAAAATACCTGAGAGATTTTACCTTTTCATAAGTTTTTGAGACAAGACGTTCAATCATATTATATACTCCATTAAGTTGTTTTTAAAACAATCATTCTGCTATCTTGGAAATATCTCAGATCATAAATATCCATAGACACTGTGAGATATGCAAAGGCATAAAGTAGTTCTTCTAAAAGGAGCTTTGGTAATAACTCAGGTCATAAATATCCATAAGCACTGTAAGATATGCAAAGGCACAAATTAGCTCTACTAAAAGGAACTACAGAGCTTGCTCAATGTATCATGTCCCAGTCACTGATAGAATTTACATGGCAGACAGAGCATGCCTGACCATCAGAGGTGAGATAAATGTTATTTAGGAACAAAAACACAACACCCTGAATAAAAGAATGTTGAAGAGTTCTTTCTCCACCAATGTATTAATAGCAGAGCCCCAGTGACTGTGGTTTCTTGTGAAGAAGCACCATAGTCTGATAGAAAATGCCTGAAACACTTACATAAATGTTCTTTCCAATGATAAACTTGCTAGCACAATTCACTGTTTCTGTGAAAAATAAAGAAGAAAGTTTGATAGATACAATCTGGTAATAAATCTTATGCAACCTAATGAGATTAAAATGTGAGAGAAGTTACTTTAGATTGTTAACTAAATACCTTTCAAACTTGCAATACATGACTGGATAGAGTTATTGGAAAAATACTGCTAGACCATGATCACCAGAAATCTGTGCAGGAGGCTGACATGATGTGTCTCTACACAAATACGTGCTACTTTCTGATGCTAGATCATTTTGTTGCTGTTGTTCTATTGATTTTCTTTGCAATAATTATTATTTAGTGCTAGCAGTTTGTTTTAATCCTAGCATGTTTCTAGCATTTGATGGATCTGTAGGAGAGGAGAAAAGCAATGGGTTTCTACAAGTGTTTGGTGAGAGGAGTTAGAAATTGTCACTGGAGGTATACACTCACTGAATTTCCCTAATGCTCAGAGAGGATTTCCAATCTAAAGAAGAGTTGACTTGGTAATATCTACAATGAAGGTGAATTCATTGGAATAACGAAGGTGGCAAGAAAGAGCATTTCTACAGCATGTTATCATGTATTTATAGCTATCCAATTTATCACCTGAAGAAATATAAAGTAGAAGCATTTCTTCTTCTACTTGACCAATGACATCAACTCAGGTTAATTATCTTCGTGTATAATGTAATTCAGACTAACTTTCATAGTCTCTACTACTCTCCAATTTCACAAGTGAATTGTCAGTTGTGGAGATGTTCAATTTTTGTCTTAGCAGTCTATTGTGATTATGAGTGATTCGTGGTCTAAGATGGAAATGATACCACACACTGGTGTCTTCATGACTTCTAGGAAAAGGCAATTTTCTAGATCACTAATCCACAGACAATTTCTGTCCCTGGATCTTGAAGCTTCCCTTGTCCACTGATATTTGACATGAAAGTCTCAGATCATTTGACAATCTGGATTTACCATTTGACTTGTTTAACATCTATTAATGATTATAATATGATTTTTGACATGGGAATTTACATTTTTTTCAATTTTTTCATTTCTAACTTCCCTAGACACAATACTTGGAATTCTGATCCCAGATGAGAAAGAGCTGCCACAGAACCCCTAATGGATGTGAAGGGCTTTCCTAATTTCTTGGCTGCTATTGATCACATTTAAGTATGACTTACAGACCAGATCCATTTCCCTGTGACAAGAGACAGCAATGGGCTGTATGTGCATGTCCTGTCAGAAACATGCTTCTCCCAGCTTGCTTCACAGATACTTTAGTTCAATACATGAAAGTGAACTTCCTGTTAGCCAGAAGGAGCATACTAGGTACCCAACTGCATCTCCCTGAGAACTATTTAAAGCTTGACCCCCTAGTCTGCTTTAGTGGACATCATCATGGAGGATTTAGTTGGCATTGACATTTTCTGCTTGTAAGACTGCCTTTTTAAACTACCTCTTCCATTTTTGTCCTTTGGAAAATATGATCAAGGTGTTTTTCAGTAATTTAATTTAATTACTCATATGAAACAATGTAAGCATGAACAAAAAAGCAATCCTTTAGGCAACCAAAATCACTGTTTACAGCTTAGAGAACATGATTAAATCCTATCCAATATTATAACTCAGTACAACCCAACTTAATCAGGTACACAAAAATACACATCTAATTGTCACAACATCATGAAATACAATCAGTAGTTATGTGAGACCACATTTACAGAAGACTGGCATAATCACTTCTCAGCTTAATATACATTAAATATATTCAGAGGTGAAATAACCCTTTACATAGGTATAATATTTCTATATACAACGAAATTAATGTTTTGAACACCAAACATGTTATGATCTGAGTCACTTAAAAGATTAAATAAACCAACTTGGACAAGAGAATCCAAGTTTTTGGAGAAAACATCAAATATTCTATCCTTAGAGGCTTTTGTTGGGTACCAGGTCTAGTGGATAATACAGTGATAATATTTGTATAATAAATTTATATTCACTTATAACAGATACCATAGTAATATAAATTTATATACTATAAATACATATCCTATCTCTGCAATACAGACAAAGGCTTGATAAAGCCTTTTCTGTTGTTTTGCAGTCTTGGATACAATTTGTTATTTGTCTGTCTATCTATCTATCTTTCTATTGATCTATCTATCTATCCATCTATCTATCTATCTATCTATCTATCTATCTATCTATCTATCTATCTATCTATCTATCATCTATCTATCTCTTCTTTCATCTGCTACAACTATCCTTCCAAAAGTTACCATGCTGTTTAATGATATTCAAATAACCATTTAAAAATTCTACCAAGTCTAATTTATAAATATTTACCATTTAACGTGCATTCTCCATCTTGTATTTGTGGAGACAGAAATAAGTGTATGTGATTCACTCAATAGAATGTGAGCTTGAAGTAGGCTTATGGTTGCCATGAAGTATTAACAGGAAGGCATCAACTTAAGTGTACACAAGTTATTCATCATTTCTAATATGTACAATTGTTCTGGGTGCCAGTACAAATAAACTGCATCCGTACGAGAGGCAGAATGAAGACATTATTTTGTTAATACATTTTCCAAACATAAAAGTTAGACTATCTTCAGAGAAGAAAACCTATTTCCTGAGTACTAACAGACTCCTATTTGTTTCCATGACAGGCAGCATTAACTCATTACTAAACACTTTATTTCTGAAGTCAAATGGTCTCTTGTGCAATCTGTCAAAGTGGTGCTCCCAGCAGCCAGTGTCAACTAGAATTAGCAGGCAAGCTCAAACCTTTTTTCATCCCTTCTTTGAGAATGAAAGTGTCAAGTATAAGGAATGTAATTCCTTCAATAGCCATCTAAGTATGGGCTAAATACATATTTCTTTTATTTATACTTTATTTTTTATTTCTTCAAGTTACATCTCAGTCAAAATCCCTTCCCTACTGCCCCTTCCTGTCCCAACCTTCCACCCTCTTCCCCGCAACAGCTTCCCCTTTAAGTCCAACAAATGTTTCCTTCTATTATAACAGTAAATACTATACAAAACAACAGAAATAAATATGCCAATTTATAAGAGTTAAATGGCCCAGCATACATTCCCAATGTCCAGTTCATACATATTTGGCCCCTGACTTTAACATTCTACCATCGAACCATCTCCATGAGTTTAAAGTTCTATATCTGACTCAGCTTTCATACTAATTTGCATCACTATTAAAAACATCTTCTTTGATCCAGAACATTGATTCCTAAACAACTCAAAA
This sequence comes from Lophiomys imhausi, assembly GCA_907164525.1. NCBI lineage: Eukaryota > Metazoa > Chordata > Mammalia > Rodentia > Muridae > Lophiomys > Lophiomys imhausi. The sequence goes on along the minus strand of CAJQZJ010032362.1, from coordinate 3,784,250 downwards.
TTTAACTATGAGACTCTAGCTATCTATTCTTCAACCACTTCAGAGACCTGAGAGGGATAAATATATCTGATTATGTAGGAAGTGCAGGGCCTGCATCATCCAAAACTAAGAAATAACATATCAGTGGCTGCCTGGAAAGTTCCTGTTTTCTCTCCATACGTTACAGCATCAATCTTCAGCCTTTTTGGTCCTGTTTCTCTGACAGACATTGATTGTAGAGCAGGGATTAAGAAGGACCTACCTACCCTGTCTTGGCTGTCGACTTCGCTGCTACCAAGTTTTGTCCTTTTTGGACAGCAGTCTGTCTACAGTTGAAGCAAGGGGTTTTTTCAAGCCAAGAGATAGGCTTGCCACTAATTCAACCATCTCACACTGGAGATTCTTCGATGCTTATCTTCTATTTGGAGTAGAATAGGGGGTACTGTCAGGAACTGATATGTCTCGATATCAAAAAAATCTTAATTAAAGACAACATCTTTGAATGCCATATTCTGCAGATCTCTTGGGGTTATTGAAGATGCCCTATCCATCTCTTGTATTTAGATAAGCAAATGTTGCTTGTCTCTTAACAACTTGATTTCTGAGTAGCTTAGAGAATATCTGTGATAGACTGTCATAGTAGCTAACAAACTGACACGCATGCATGACTAGGAGTTTGTATTTCTTAACTATCATAAACAGTTTAAGACGGTTGGTATCAAGAGGCCAAAGCTTCACATTTCATTTTTAAGTATCACTAGGTACAATACCATTAGGAAGCGTTACCTTTAATTTTGTATCAATATACAAAGATCTATTCCAATGTGGCCAAATATACTCGTAATTTTGTATCAATATACAAATGTCAATGCCTATGTAGCCCAATACAATCTTAATATTACGTCAATATACAAGGGTCAATACCATTGTGGCCAACTATAATCTTAATTTTGTATCAATATACAAAAATCAATACCGATGTAGTCCAATACAATCTTAATTTTGCACAATATACTATGGTCAATACCACTTTAGCCAAATATAATACTAATTTTGTATCAATATACAAAGGTATAAGGGCATATTCAATAATCTGTCCCTTCTTCTTAGTCCTTCCCCTACTATGTCTATGTCCCATTTTTCTCAAGTCCGTGCACTCCTACATAGGAGAGAAAGAAGGATACAGAAAAGGAAAAGAAGGAAGTGCCTGGGTCTAACCTCCAAAACCCATTTAACAAGACCATTTAACAGCTTGTAGTCTCTTCCCCTAAATAACAAAGTTTTCTGTTATCCATCAAATAACCAAAGGGGGGGTGAACACCCTACCCACCCTCTGGGCATGGGACTTCGCTCTCTTAAAATGACTTCCTGCAGATTTGGGTCGTAGTAAACCTGTTTGGGGCCTGAACCAGAATGGAAAAATGGTTAAAAATGTTAGCTCAATCCTTTTATATTCAGTCTTTTTGTGCTCAGCTGTTTAGATGTCCTAAGAAGTTTGTAGACAGAAGCTGATCTTCCAGGCTTTACTGAAGTTCTGGCTGGGGCAGTGTGTAGAGCTGAACGATCCTAGTGATTTTGAGTTGCTGTGCTTGCAGACTTTTGTTGGAAACAGCTATTGAGGGAGTCTGCAAGGCCGAATCATCTGGGCCACTCGTCTTCTTTGATGTCTGATTCTGTTTTCTGTTGAGGTTTCCGTTATCCTGTTGTCACTGGGTTCCTTCAATGGATGCTTTGAATCTCCTGTAAAGATAAGAACAGAGCCCTGCCCTAATCCTAACTCTGGCACAATTACCCTTTTTTTCGGGGGGGTACATCAGGTAATATTTCTCCTGAAGCAAATTTGGTTTTTTGACAATATATAAAGTATTATCTTTCAATCTGGATTAAAGAAGAAATTATTTTGTTATTTTGGAGCTAAACAAGCCTTAGTGTATATATTTTGAGGTCTCAAAGGACAATTTGTTTGTACTGAGTAGGCCTTTCGTAAGTAGCTTTTAAACTTAAGTCCTTCCAAATCCTATGTATCTGTCTCTGCATTCTAATTATTGGGATCAAAGACCTGTGGTTCCCATCTGAAGGGATTAAAGATGTGTTCCACCACCCCTGGATCGAAGTTTTTCTCTATTTAGAGTTTGTTTTGTATCAGGCTGACCTTGAGCTCTGAGATCTGCCTGTTTCTGTCTCTAGTGTGTTGGGATTAAGAGTGTACAATTCTTGAATGATGGGATTAAGGGTGTGCACCCTCACCACCCTGTTCCATGTAACTCTAGAATTTATAAGACCACTAACTCTATAGTGCTCCTCCCGTCTCTGCTGAAGTTAAAGGCACGGGCTAACACCACATTTTTCATGTATTTTACCTTAGCTCTAAGTTTTTTCGACTCTTGGAGGTTTATAAAACCAGGTTGAATGGCTGTAACCTTTATTTTATTTACGGTGTTTTAAAATTGTTACCTGATTTTTTTAAATAAAAAATTTATTTGTTTGTTGCTTCAGGTTACATCTCTATCATATTTCCCCTCTTTCTCTGCTTCCCAGCCCTACCCTCCCATCCTCTACCCCCTAACCCTTCCGTCTTGTTCCTCTGGGGTGGAGTGTCCCTACATAACAGTCCCTCGCCACAGTCCAGGAGTCATATGAGGGCCAAGAGCCTCTTCATACACAGGGGTCCTACGAGGCAGTACCACCAGTGAAAGGTATCTCCTTGCTACGAGGGGAAAACTAAAAAAACAGACCAACAAACACACAAATCCACAAAAACAAAGAACAACAACAAAAAAAGAAAGGAAAAAGAAAAAAAAGTCTATGTCCATGTTCCTTTTGGTGTGTTGGTTGTAGTACAGATATCCTGTACTATATAGCTAAAATCCTACTATAAGTGAATAGATGCCATGTGCATCCTTCTGAGTCTGGGTTAGCTCACTCAGGATGAGCTTCTGTAGTTCCATCCATTTGGTTGCAAATTGCATAATTTCATTGTTTCTGATATCTGAGTAATATTCCATTGTATAGATGTACCACAGTTTTTTAATATATTCTTCAATTGAGGGACATATGGGTTATTTCCAGTTTCGAGCTATTACAAATAAGGTTGTTATGAACATAGATGAGGAGACTTCCCTATGACTCCGTGAGGAGTCCTTTGGGTGTATACCCAGAAGTAGTGTGGCTGGGTCCTGAGGCAAAGTTATTCCAAGATTTCTAAGATATGACCATACTGACCTCCATAGTGGTTGCACAAGCCTGCAATCCCACCAGCAATGGAGTACGGTTCCCCTTTCTCACACCCTCGCCAGCATGTAATGTCATTTGAGCTCTTTATCTTAGCCATTCTGACAGGTGTGAGATAGAATCTCAGAGTCGTCTTGAGTTGCATTTCTCTGATGATTAAGGATGTTGAGCATTTCTTCAGGTGTCTCTCGGCCATTAGGGGTTCCTCCTTTGAGAATTCTCTATTTAGCTCCATCTTCCATTTTTTTTTTTTTGCAAGTGTTTTTATTTATTTATTTATTTATTTTCATTCTTTTTTTCCTTTATTTTTTATTTCTTCAAGTAACATCTCAATCGCAGTCCCCTCCCTATTCCCCCTCCAGTCCCACCCTCAACCCCCCATCCTCTTCCCTTTTTTCTTCTTTTAAGTTTAAGGTATATCTTATTTCCCCCTACAGTTTCCCCTTTCAGTCCAACAAATGGCTCTTTCTCTTACAATAATAAATACAATACAGTACAACAGAGGTAATTAGGCCACAATTATGAGGGTTATATGGCTTAACGTACATTCCCAATGACCAGTCCATATGTATTTGGTACTTGACTTTAACATTCTACTATCTAAATATCTCCATGAGTTTAAAGTTCTATATCTGACTCAACATTCATACTAATTGCAACACAATTTTAAAAGTATCTTCTTAGATGTATAACACCCTCTTGACTCCTAAACAACTCAAAATTTAATTATGAGACTCTAGCTATCTGTTCTTCAACCACCTCAGAGACCTGGGAGGGATAAATATATCTGATTTTATAGGAAGTACAGGGTCTGCAGCTTCCCAAACTAAGAAATGACATACCAGTGGCTGCATGGACAGTTCCCATTTTCTCTCCATACATTACAGCATCGCTCTTCAGTTGTTTGGCCCCGCTTCTCTGACAGACATTGATTGTAGCGCAGGGGTTATGAAGGACTTACCTACCCTGTCTAGGAAGAACTAGGCTGTCGACTTACCTGCTTCCAGGTTTTGTCCTTTTTGGACAGCATTCTGTCTACAGTTGGAGCAAGGGGCTTTTCCTACCAAGAGATAGGCTTGGAACTAATTCAATCATCTCCCACTGGAGATTCTTCGATGCTCATCTTCTACTTGGAGGAGAATAGGGGATGCTGTCAGGAGTTGATATGTCTTGATATAAAAAAATCTAAAGTTGCGAAAACATCTTTTTTGATTGGATTATTTGATTTCTTGGAATTTAGTTTCTTGAGTTCTTTGTAGATTTTAGATAATAGCCCTCAATCAGATGTGGGGTGCGTGAAGAGTTTCTCCCAGTCTGTTGGTTGCCCTTTTGTTCCAATGACAGAGTCTTTTGCGTTACAGAAGCTTTTCAGTTTCATGAGTTCCCATTTATTGATTGTTGATCTCAGGTCCTGAGCTGTTGGTGTTCTGTTCAGGAAGCTGTCACTTGTGCCAATGAGTTCGAGGGTTTCTCCTACTTTTTCTTCTAGTAGATTTAGTGTGACCAGCTTTATGTTAAGGTCTTTGATCCACTTGGATTTTAGTTTTGTACAAGGTGATAAGTATGGGTCTAAGTTCATTCTTTTGCAAGTGGACATCCAGTTGGACCAACACCATTTGTTGAAGATGCTGTCCTTCTTCCATTGTGTGGTTTTGGCTTTTTTGTCAAAGATTAGTTGGCCATAGGTGTGTGGGTCCATGTTTGGGTCTTCAATTTGATTCCATTGATCTACTGGTCTGTTTCTATACCAATAACATGCTGTTTTTATTACTGTTGCTCTGTAGTACAGCTTGAAATCTGTGATGGTGATACCTCCAGATGTTTTTTCATTGTACAGGATTGATTTAGCTATTCTGGGCTTTTTGTTGTTCCATATGAAATTGAGAATAGCTTTTTCCAGGTCTATAAAGAATTGTGTTGGTATTTTGATAGCAATTGCATTAAATCTATATATTGCTTTTGGTAGGATAGTCATTTTTATTATGTTGATCTTACCTATCCATGAGCATGGGAGATCTTTCCATCTTCTAAAGGCCTCTTCCATTTCTTTCTTCAGGGGCTTGAAGTTCTTCTTATATAGGTCCTTTACATGCTTGGTTAGGGTTACCCCCAGGGATTTTATGTTGTTTGTGACTATTGTGAAGGGGGTTGTTTCCCTTATTTCTTTCTCGGTATATTTGTTTGTTGTATAAAGAAGGGCTTCTGATTTTTTTGAGTTAATTTTGTATCCAGCCACCTTGCTGAAGTTGTTTATCAGCTGTAAGAGATCTTTGGTGGAGTTTTTGGGGTCTCTTATGTATACTAACATATCATCTGTGAATAGGGATAATTTGACTTCTTCATTTCCAATTTTTATCCCTTTGATCTCCTTTAGTTGTCTTATTGCTCTAGCAAGGACTTCAAGTACTATATTGAAGAGATATGGTGAAAGTGGACATCCTTGTCTTGTCCCTGAGTTTAGAGGAAATGCTTCAAGCTTCTCTCCATTTAATTTGATGTTGGCCACTGGCTTGCTGTATATTGCCTTAATTATTTCTAGGTATGGTCCTTGTATGCCCGTTCTCTCCAGAACTTTTAGCATGAAGGGGTGTTGGATTTTGTCAAATGCTTTTTCTGCGTCTAGCGAGATTATCATGTGGTTTTTTTCTTTCAACTTATTTATATGGTGAATTACATTGATAGACTTTTGTATATTGAACCATCGCTGCATTCCTGGGATGAAGTCTACTTGATCATGGTGTATGATACTTTTGATGTGTTCTTGAATTCGGTTTGCTAGTATCTTATTAAGTATTTTTGCATCTATGTTCATGAGGGAGATTGGTCTGAAGTTTTCTTTCTTTGTTGGGTCTTTGTGTGGTTTAGGAATCAGAATGACAGTGGCCTCATAGAATGAGTTTGGCAATGTTCTTTCTTTGTCTATGTGGTGGAACAGTTTGAAGAGTAATGGTGTTAGTTCCTCTTTGAAGGTCCGGTAGAATTCCGTGCTAAAGCCATCTGGCCCTGGGTTTTTTTTTGGTTGGGAGATTATTAATGACTGTTTCTATTTCCTTGGGTGTTATTGGGCTGTTTAAACTGTTAATCTGATTTTGATTTTGTTTTGGTAAGTAGAATTTATCGAGGAAATTGTCCATTTCGCTTAGGTTTTCAAATTTGGTGGAATATAGATTTTTAAAGTAGAATCCGAATATTTTCTGGATCTCCTCAATGTCTGTTGTTATTTCTCCCTTTTCATTTCTGATTTTTTTGATTTGGGTTCTTTCCCTTTGCCTTTTAGTTAATTTGGCTAGGTGTCTGTCTATTTTATTGATTTTCTCGAAGAACCAACTCTTGGTTTCATTGATTCTTTGTACAGTTCTTTTTTTATATTAAGTTGTTGATTTCAGCCCTAAGTTTGATGATTTCCTGCCTTCTGCTTTCTTGGGAGTGTTTGCTTCTTTTTTTTTTTTTTTTTTCCAATTCACCCAGCTTAGCTGTTAATTCACTAATATGAGCTGTCACAGTTTTCTTTTTCTTTTTTTTTTTTTTTTTTTTTGGTTTTTCGAGACAGGGTTTCTCTGTGTATCCTTGGCTGTCCTGGACTCACTTTGTAGTCCAGGCTGGCCTCGAACTCACAAAGATCCACATGCCTCTGCCTCCCAAGTGCTGGGATTAAAGGTGTGTGCCACCACCGCCCGGCACCACAATTTTCTTTTTGAAAGCACTTTGTGCTATGAAATTTCCTTGTAGCACAGCTTTCATTGTATCCCAAAGGTTTGGGTATGTTGTGTCTTCATTGTCATTGGATTTTAAGAAGTCTTTGATTTCCTTCTTTATTTCTTCCCTGACCCAGTGGTCATCCAGTAAGAAGTTGTTCAATTTCCATGTGTGTGTGGGCTTTCTGTTGATTCTTTTGCTGTTGAAGACCAGCTTTATTCCGTGGTGGTCTGATAAGACACAAGGTGTTATTTCAATTTTCTTGTATCTATTGAGACTAACTTTGTGTCCAACTATGTGGTCGATTTTGGAGAAGTTTCTGTGGGGTGCTGAGAAAAAGGTGTATTCCTTTGTGTTTGGGTGAAACGTTCTGTAGATATCTGTTAGTTCCATTTGTTTCATGATCTCTGTTAGACTCAATATTTCTCCGTTTGGTTTCTGTCTTGATGATCTGTCCATTGTTGTGAGTGGTGTGTTGAAGTCTTCCACTACTAATGTGTTGTGATCGACATGCGCTTTAAGTTTTAGAAGTGTTTCTTTTACGAAAGTAGGTGCCTTTGTATTTGGGGCATAGATGTTCAGTATTGAGATTTCCTCTTGATGAATATTCCCTTTAATGAGTATATAATGCCCTTCTTTGTCTTTTTTCATTAACTTCAGTTGGAAGTCTGTTTTGTTTGATATTAGGATGGCTACTCCAGCTTGTTTCCTGGATCCATTTGCTTGGAAAACCTTTTCCCAGCCCTTTACTTGGAGGTAGTGTCTATCTTTGGTAGTTGAATGTGTTTCTTGTATGCAGCAAAAGGACGGGTCTTGATTGCGGATCCACTCTGTAAACCTGTGTCTTTTTATTGGGGAGTTGAGTCCATTGATGTTGATGGATATTAGTGACCTGGGGTTGTTATTTCCCATTAGTTTGGTATAGGTGATGGTCTGTGCCTCTTTTGGTTTAGTTGCTGAGGGGTTTTCTATTCCCTTTGTTTTGTTGGGTGGAGTTTTCTTCTCTGGGATGGAATTTTCCTTCTAGGATTTTCTGTAGGGCTGGGTTTTTGGGTAGATATTGTTTAAATTTGATTTTGTCAGGGAATATCTTGTTTTCTCCATCTATGTTGATAGAGAGTTTTGCTGGGTATAGTAGTTCGCCTCGGTACCTATGTTCTCTCAGGACTTGTAGGATATCTGACCAGGCCCTTCTAGCTTTTAAAGTTTCTGAGGAGACGTCAGGTGTAATTCTGATGGTTCTGCCATTTTATGTGACTTGACCTTTTTCTCTTACAGCTTTTAATGTTCTTTCTTTATTCTGTACATTTGGTGTTTCAATTATTATGTGGCAAGAGGAGTTTCTTTTCTGATCTAATCTGTTCGGTGCTCTGTAAGCCTCTTGGATTTTTATTGGCATCTCTTTTTTCAGGTTTGGGAAGTTTTCTTCTATGATTTTGTTGAAGATATTTCCTGGACCATGGAGTTGGGAGTCTTCTCTTTCCTCTAAGCCTATAATTCGTAGGTTCCATCTTTTCATTGAGTCCTTGATTTCTTGGTTGTTGTGGGTGAGAGATTTTTTAGCCTTCTCATTTTTTTTGGATGTTGTACTGATTTCTTCCATCGAATCTTCCATGTCTGAGATCCTGTCTTCCATCTCTTACATCCTATTTTTGATACTCACATCCATAGTTCCTGTTCTCTTCCCTTGGTTCTCCACTTCCTCTTTTAACTCTGACTGTGTTTTCTTTATTGTTTCTATTTCTATTTTCATGTCTTGTATGGTATTGTTCGTTTTGTACATTTCCTTCTCCAGTGTGCTTGTTTTTTGCCTGGAAATCTTTCATTGCTTTGTCCTTTTCCTGTTCAAGCTGAGTCACCTTGGCTTGCAGCTCTTTAATGATGTTATTCGTTGTTTTGACTTGTAAAATTGTGGCTTCTTTGAATTCCTTCATAGATTTAAGTTCTTCTTGAAGGGACTCTATAACTTTCCATAATGGAGAATTGTCATCATTTTCATGTGTTTCTGTTGGTGTGAGGTCATCCGAATTGGATGAGCTAGGATAATTCTGCATTGTTGGAGTCATATTTCCTTGATTTCTGTGTTTTTCTTGGACCTTTGTCCATATAGATGTGTTTAGCTGTCTGCTCTTATCGTTTTTTGTGCTTGGATCCACAGGGGATGCTTTGGTGTAGCAGTCGAAGTACTTGGCTATCTGTTGTTGCTCTAGGGGGATCTCAGGGTCACTGTGATTCTAATAGCCTGAAGCACTGTGAGCTGGTGCAGCCTATTCCCAGGTAGTGAGTAATGGCCATAAATTGTTTCACTGCTCCCAATTCAGACTTCTCTATGTTGCACACTGAGTGATCAGCCTGTAATATTTCTGATGGAATGGACCTGTTTGCCCAGGCACAGCTCCTCACATAAATCAGGATTTTAAAATAGGCTTTTATGTAGCTTCTCTTATTTATGATATAATTTTATTTTTCTTAAATTTTGACAATTTAATGCATAGGTACTGCATTTGAAACATTTTCAGACTTTCTTCTCTCTGCTCTAATTCTTCCCACTTTTCCCCCTTCAAATTCTTGGCCTCTAATTTAATTATTACTATTGCATAACACAGATATATGTGTATGTGTTTGTATATATAATTAAACCCTGGGTCCATTTATATGAGCTCATGTATGTATGTGTTTAGGGATGACCACTTTTGATTAGATGACTTGTTAAGGATGCTCATCCCTGGAGAAGACCAGTTTTACCTCTCATAGAAGCCATTGATTATCTGTGATTCCTAAACTGTGGCAGGGCTCTGTGGCATTTCTCCCATATGCGCTGGCATGTCGCCTGGTGTTTTCATAATGCAGGTCTTATTTAGGTGACTCTGCTGTTGAAGTTTAATGGATACACCTTCCTTGTCCTGTTTCTCTGGCTATTGTGATCTTCCCAACACCATCTATCTTCCACAAACTTTCCTGAGTTTTAGGTCTTGGAGTTATATTACAGATCTTTTATTTGATGATGGAAATCTCCACAGTCTGTTTTTATCTGCATTTTGACCCATTGTGGATATCTGTGAAGGTTTCCATCTGCAACAAAAAGAAACTTCTTTGATTAGCAATGGGAGCTACTTTTATCTGTGGGTATATGGCTAAGGATTCATAATACAGATAGAAATTACACTGGTTTAAGAAATTTGCAGTAGAAAGTATTTCTGTACGGTATGATTTTACTGGACATGGGGAGTTGGTTAATTTACAGTATTAGATATGAATATCTGCTCTTAAGCAGACCTTAAATCCAGTAAAAAGCTGTTGGTTACTTGAAAAATAAATGTACTGCTGATATAATGTTGGGGATATCTGTCAGGATGGTTATTGTTGTGGTAGGCTTTGTAGTTAAGTAGGATTTTTTAAATGTTTATTTATTAATTCAAGTTACATCTCTATCACAGTCCCCTTCCTCCATCCCTCCTGGCCCTACTCTCCCACCATTTCCTCCTTCTCCCAGAACTCATAATTCCTCCTGTTTGAATATAGGCCACAATTATGAAAATTATAAGGTATAACATTGTTTCTCAATTTCAAGTTCATACATATTTGGCAACTGATATTAATATTCTATTATCTATCTATCTACATGAGTTTAAAGTTCTATACCTAACTCAATTTCCATCCTAACTGACATTTCCAACTTAAAAACATCTTCTTAGACCTAGAACATCCTTTTTAAATGTTTATTTATTACCTCAGGTTACATCTCCATATAGTACCCCCTTTCCACCCCTCCCAGTCCCGACTTCTTGAGTTCTTTGTAAATTTTGGATATTAGCCCTCTATCAGATGTGGGGTTGGGGAAGATCTTTTCCCAATCTGTAGGTTGCCATTTTGTTCAAATGACAGTGTCTTTACCTTACAGAAACTTTTCAGTTTCATGAGGTCCCATTTATTGATTGTTTGTCTTAAAGCCTGAGCTGTTGCTGTTCTGTTCAGGAAGTTGTCACCTGTGCCAATGAGTTTGAGGCCTTTCACGACTTTCTCTTCTATTAGATTTTGTGTGTAGGGCTTTATGTTAAGGTCTTTAATCAACTTGGAATTTTGTTTTGTGCAAGGTGATAAGTATGGGTCTAATTTCATTCTTTTACATGTCAACATCCAGTTAGACCAGCACCATTTGTTGAAGATGCTGTTCTTTTTCCATTCTATGATTTTGGCTTCTTTGTCAAAAATTAAGTGACAATAGGTGTGTGGGTTGGTTTTGGAGATTTTAATTTGATTCCATTGATCCACTGGTCTGTTTTTATACCAGTGCCATGCTGTTTTTATTACTATTGCTCTGTAGCACAACTTGAAGTCTGGGATGGTGATGCCTCCAGGTGCTTTTTATTGAACAGGATTGATTTAGCTACTCTGTGTTTTTTGTTATTCCATATGAAGTTGAGAATTTTTTTTCCAGGTCTATAAAGAATGTTTTGGTCTTTTGATAGGAATTGCATTGAATTTGTATATTGCTTTTGGCAGGAGGGCCATTATTATTATGTTGATCCTCCCTATCCATGAGCATGTGAGATCTTTCCATCTTCTGGTGGCCTCTTCAATTTCTTTCTTCAAGGACTTGAAGTTCTTGTCATACAGTTCTTTCACTTGCTTGGTAAGAGGTATCACCAGGTATTTTATATTGTTTGTGGCTATTGTGAATGGTGTAGTTTCCCCAATTTCTTTCTCAGCCCATTTATTATTAGTGTGTGTGTGTGTGTGTGTGTGTGTGTGTGTGTGTGTGTGTGTGTAGTGTGTGTAAAGAAGGGTTTCTGATTTTTTTTTAATTAATTTTGTATCCAGCCACCTTACTGAAAGTGTTTATCAGCTGTAAGAATTCTCTGGTGGAATTTTTGGGATCGCTTATATATGCTATCATATCATCTGCAAATAGGGATAATTTGACGTCTTCATTTCCAATTTGTATCCCCTTGTTCCCTTTAGTTGTCTTATTGCTCTAGCAAGAACGTCCAGTACTATGTTGAAGAGATATGGCAACAGTGGTCATACATGCCTTATCCCTGAGTTTAGAGGAAATACTTCAAGTTTGTCTCCATTTGATTTGATGTTAATGACTGGATTGCAGTATATCACCTTTATTATTTTTAGGTACGGTCCTTGTATGCCCATACTCTCCAGGACGTTTAGCATGAAGGGGTGTTGGATTTTGTCAAATGTTTTTTCTGCATCTAGTGACATGGTCATGTGGTTTTTTTTTCTTTCAATTTGTTTATATGGTGAATTACCTTGATGGATTTTCATATGTTGAACCACCCCTGCATTTCTGAATGAAGCCTACTTGATCATAGTGAATGATACTTTTGATGTGTTCTTGGATTCGGTTTGCCAGTATTTTATTAAGTATTTTTGCATCTACGTTCATGAGGGAAATTGGTCTGAAGTTCTATTTCTTTGTTGTGTCTTTGTGTTGTTTATGAATCAGTGTGACTGTGGCCTCATAGAATGAGATTGGATGTGTTCTTTCTGTTTCCATTTTGTGCAAGAGTTGAGGAGTATTGGTATTAGCTCTTCTTTGAAGGTCTGGTACAATTCGTGTTGAAACCATCTGGCCCTGGGCTTTTTTCATTGGGAGATTTTTAATGACTGTTTCTATTTCCTTAGGGGTTATAGGGCTGTTTAATCTGTTAAGCTGGTCTTGATTTAACTTTGGTAGATGTAATCTATCAAGAAAATTTTCCATTTCACTTAGGTTTCCAAATTTGCTATAGTATAGATTTTTAAAGTAGGACCTAAAGATTTCCTTGATGTCTGTTGTTATTTCTCCCTTTACATTTCTGATTTTGTTGATTTGGGTTTTTTCCCCTCGGTCTTTTAGTTAATTTGGCTAAGGCTTTGTCTATTTTGTTGATTTTCTCAAAGAACCATCTCTTGATTTCATTGATTCTTTGTGTTGTTCTTTTTGTTTCCAAGTTGTTGATTTCAGCCCTAAGTTTGATGATTTCTTGCCTTCTGCTCTTCTTGGGAGTGTTTGTTTCTTGTAGAGAGCTGCGACGTGCCGCGCCCTAAAGATGGCGCCGGTTTCCGCCTTCCACCAGCCCGACGGTGAGCGCTCTCCATGGTAAACAAGTCCATATTTGGCTAAGACCGCTGATCTGGCTTGCTTCCGCATACGTGGGCCTCAAAGATAGCACCACGTGGCTTTACTTGATTGGCTGTTCATATAGTATTTAGCCTGTGGGTTGGGTCTGCCCGGGTTTTCGGAAGACTGTTTTCAAGGGACCTGAATAAACTGCTGGAGAAGAGCTTTTGCGAGTTGCGTCGTCCTTGCTGATCAAGGGGGACGCGACAAGTGGTGGCCCGTACGGGGACCCAATAAAGACTCAGAACTCCTGCAGTCAGGGGCAGTGCACTGGTAAGTTCCAGGGATAAATTGGGACAATAAAGTTTCACGGAGATAGCGAACAAAAGGTAAAGTTTCGCGGAGATTGCGAACAAAAGGTAAAGTTTCACGGAGATAGCGAACAAAAGGTAAAATTTCGCGGAGATTGCGAACAAAAGGTAAAGTTTCGCGGAGATTGCAAACAAAAGGTAAAGTTTCACGGAAATAGCAAACAAAGGGTAAAGTTTCGCGGGAAACTGTGAACCGAAAGTAAATTTTTAATCATGGGATTGTCTGAGTCACATCCAATTTTTCTGGCTCTTCAGGAGCTACTTTTAGCTAGGAATTTGAAAATTAAGAAGTCTACCCTAGAGAGATTTTTGAATGAATGCGATTCTGTGGCTCCGTGGTTTGCGGTGTCCGGGAATCTTACGGTATCCTGCTGGGACAAATTAGGCAGGGACTTGGATTTTGCTTGGGAGCAAGGTACTCTGAAGCATGGAGTAAGACCGATTTGGAAGATGGTGAGGAGTTGTTTAGGAGATCAGAGATATCGCAAGGCAGTGGAAAAAGGACAAAAGACATTAGAACAGTTAAAAGAGGAGCGCTCGGTCAAATCTGGGAAAGATACTTTGGAAGAGGATAGCTCAGAGTCTAAAGAGGAACTTAAAATGTTAACAAAGAAAATGGAGAAGTCATCTTTGAGGAAGAGTTCTGACTGCACCTGGATAGAGCCCTCAGGTCCGGGGCCACCTGTGTTGGTGTCGCCTTCATATAATGAGACTTCCCCTCCGAGTGGTCCTAGTGGCGGTCATTATGTCCAAATGTCTGGAGAGAAGTGAGACATGAGCTGTACTACCCTGTCTTTCAGGATGGAGGGGGAAATCGTTATCATGAACCTCTCGATTTTAAGGTAATTAAAGCACTCGCTGAGTCTGTCCGCACTTATGGGATTAATGCTGCTTTCACTGTAGCTCAGGTGGAAGCTCTTCATCGTTATTGCATGACTCCTAGTGACTGGATGAGCTTTGCACGTGCCTGCTTGTCCTCTGGGCAGTATTTAGATTGGAAGGCTTTCTTGATTGAGTTTGCTAATGAACAAGCTGCTGCTAATCGTGCAGCAGGAAACCCAGCCTGGGATGTGGACATGCTTCTTGGGCAAGGTCGATATGCTTAACAACAAACTGGGTATCCGGCTCAGGTGTTTGAGCAAATAAATTTAATCGCAACCAGAGCTTGGAAATCATTGCCTAACAAAGGGGAAGTGAATGGCAATCTAACCAAGGTTATTCAGGATTCCCTGGAGCCTTTCTTAGACTTCGTGGCTATAATGGTTGAAGCAGCTGGTAGGGTATTTGGAGACCCTGATTTGGCAATGCCCTTAATTAAACAACTTGTGTATGAGCAATGTACAAAGGAGTGTAAAGCAGCTATCACCCCTTATAAGAACAAGGGATTGGAAGCCTGGATGCCTCAGTGCAGACTGCCGCTACCTTGAATAATTTGTCAGCCAATGTAGCCATGGCCTTGGATGTATTGTGGCAGGTGGCCCAGATTGGCTGTGAGTGGAAAATGACTGGTTTGTGTGTGACCTCTGTGCCATATCAAAATTATACAGTAGCTGCAAATTTGTCTAAGCAACTCTCTCAGTATCTTACAGGAAATTGGTCTGGCGAGTTTGATAAGCTGATGCAGAATCTGAGAACTGCCATCGTGCATGTGAATTCCACCCGGGTTGATATCTCTGTTGCTGAAGGACTGTCAACATGGATCCTCCGAGCCATGAATCATCTGAAGGAATGGGCGGGAATGGGTGCCCTAGGAGGCATGCTCTTCCTAGTCAGTTTCATTGCCCTATGGTGTATCTGTAAGATGAGGATTTCACAGAGGAGAAGTAATGCCATGCTGGTGCAAGCCTTTGCTGCCTTGGAGGCTAGACAGCCACAAGCTTGGTTGACTGTCCTAAAGGACTAAGCTATCATCATGCTCAGGATGTGAGGCTAAGCACTGCACTTGGGGTCAGCTTCTAGCGACTTCAAGAAGGACATGTTTGATTGCATATGGGTTGGTGTCCTAGTTTCCCATCTCTGAGAAAAAGATACCGGATGGGTATGGCACCAGCCTGGTTGGCTACTGGGCGTGGGGTCATTACAATGTCCTTTACATGCATATCAAAGATCAGATGCTTGATATATCTACTAGGGATCCTCAACAGACTGTCATCAATCCTTTTGATTTATGGCTTTTGTGTGGAGCAAATGGTAGCTATATGGATTTGGGACCTATACTTATGCTTGGGGGAGGAATTTATCAAAGAGGTAATTTTTCCCTAGGGTCCGCTACCAATCTGGATTATTCTAGCGGTAGTGGCTCTGGTACTTGGAATTCTTTGTTTCATTCTTACCGCAATAAGACCTTTTCAGCATCACCAGTATGTCTCTGGCCTCCTTTTCTGTGGATTGTAAGTAATGGGAG
Source organism: Lophiomys imhausi (assembly GCA_907164525.1). Lineage (NCBI taxonomy): Eukaryota > Metazoa > Chordata > Mammalia > Rodentia > Muridae > Lophiomys > Lophiomys imhausi. The sequence goes on along the minus strand of CAJQZJ010032362.1, from coordinate 3,768,511 downwards.
TGCATCCTTGGGTGAAGAAAAGTTAGTATGCACTCCGGACACATGCTTTTATGCCCTGTGCTGGAATGCCACAGCCTTTCCTGTGGCTGTGGTGACTAGAATGCCTCGATATGTACCAGTTCCTATAGAGGCCCCTAATACGATGATGCTATTCAGGCTTAAAAGAGATTTTGGCATCACTGCAGCTATTGTTACTGCCATCACTGTTGCTGCTGTGGGGGCTACTGCCTCAGCTATTGCCTTGTCTAGTTCTATACAGACTGCCAATGCCCTGAATAACATCTCAGCCAATGTAGCACAGGCACTGGATACTCAGACCTCTATGAATTCTCATCTCAAAGGAGGTCTTATGATAGTTAATCAATGCATAGATTTAATACAAGAACAGATTGATTCTCTTTGGCAACTAGCACAGTTGGGGTGTGAGTGGAAAATGCAGGGTTTGTGTGTTACTTCCGTGCAGTATCAAAATTTAACAAAGGCTGCTAATCTGTCTAGACAATTGTCAAAGTTCCTCTTACAGGATTGGTCGGCTGAATTTGAAAATAAGATGAGAGAGCTGAGAGCGACAATCGTCCACATCAATTCCATTCGGGTGGATCTGAGCCTGGCCACTGGTTTGACTTCCTGGATTCAGACAGCTATGGATCATCTTAAGGAGTGGGCGGGCGTAGGCTCTTTGGCGATACTGATGATACTAGCCTGTCTGGTTTGCCTATGGTGCATCTACAAAATGAGAGCCACACAAAAGCGTAATACAGCCATGATTATACAGGCCCTTGTCGCCATTGAGGCGGGCCAGTCCCCTCAGGTATGGCTCGCTGCCATGAAGCCTTAAATCTTCACTGAGCATAGTCCCTGCCCACTGAGGTATTCGTTCCATGGATATTAGGGTCTGGCAAGTCAATGACGGAGTAGACGGGTAATTCTCGGCCACCTAAGACAGGGCAGTCCCTAGTGGGGAGGCTGACCCAGAGACGGGTAAGAGTTTGAGCACCGCCCTCCTACAGGCTCAGGCCCACCGTGAGATCCCCAGATATGGGGATTACGTAGCCTTTCCAGGGACTTCTATCTACTTTAGTAAAAAATAAAAAAGGGGGAACTGTAGAGAGCTGCGACGTGCCGCGCCCTAAAGATGGCGCCGGTTTCCGCCTTCCACCAGCCCGACGGTGAGTGCTCTCGGTGGTAAACAAGTCCATATTTGGCTAAGACCGCTGATCTGGCTTGCTTCCGCATACGTGGGCCTCTAAGATAGCACCACGTGGCTTTACTTGATTGGCTGTTCATATAGTATTTAGCCTGTGGGTTGGGTCTGCCTGGGTATTCGGAAGACTGTTTTCAAGGGACCTGAATAAACTGCTGGAGAAGAGCTTTTGCGAGTTGCGTCGTCCTTGCTGGTCGAGGGGGACGCGACAGTTTCTTTTTTTTTTTTTCCAGTTCTTCCAGTTCAGCTGTTAATTAGCTAATATGAGGTGTCACGATTTCCTTTTTGAAGCACTTAGTTCTATGAACTTTCCTTGTAGCACTATTTTCAGTGTGTCCCATAGGTTTGGGTATGTTGTACCTTCACTGTCGTTGGATTTTAAGAAGTCTTTGATTTCCTTCTTTATTTCTTCCCTGGCCCAGTGGTCATTCAGTAGAGAGTTGCTCAATTTCCATGAATGTGTAGGCCTTCTATTATTTCTGTTGTTGTTGAAGTCCAACTTTACTCCATGGTGGTCTCATAAGATGCAAGAGATTATTTCAACTTTCTTCAATCTGTTGAGGCTTCATTTGTGTCCAACCATATGGTCAATTTTGGAGGAGGTTCCCTGTGGTGCTTAAAAGAAGGTGTATCCTTCTGTGTTTGGGTGAAACATTCTGTAGATATGTTAGGTCCATTTGGTTGGTGACTTATGTTAGGTTCATTATTTCTCTGTTTGGTTTCTGTCTCAATGTCCTTTCAATTGTTGTAAGTGGGGTGTTGAAGTCTCCCACTACTAGTGTGTGGAGATCAATGTGAGTTTTAAGCTTTAGAAGAGTTTCTTTTACAAATGTGGGTGCCCTTGTATTTGGGGCATAGATATTCAATATTGAGATATCGTCTTGATGAATTTTTCCTTTGGCGAGTATGTAGTGCCCTTCCCTATCTTTTTTGATATTAGGTGGCTACTCTAGCTTGCTTCCTGAGCCCATTTACTTGGAAAAACTTTTCCCAGCCCTTTACTCTGAGGTAGTGTCTATATTTGTTAGAGAGATGTGTTTCTTATATGCAAGCAAAATGTTGAGTCTTATTTGTGGATCCATTCTGTAAGCCTGTTTCTTTTTACTGGGGAGTTGAGTCCATTGATGTTAATGGATATTAATGGTCAAAGGTTGTTATTTACTGTTATTTTGCTGTAGGTGTTGGTTGTGTGTTTCTTTTGGTTTAGTGGCAGTGGAGTTTTTTGTTTCCTCTGTTTTCTTGGGTGTAGTTATCTTCACTGGGTTGGAATTTTCCTTCTAAGATCTTCGGCGGAGCTGGATTTGTGGGTAGATACTGTTTAAATTTGATTTTGTCATGGAATATCTTGTTTTCTCCATCTATGTTGATAGAGAGTTTTGCTGGATATAATAGTCTAGCCAGGCACTTATGATCTCTTAGGGATTGTAGGACATCTGACCAGGCCCTTTTGGCTTTTAAAGTTTCTGAGAAGTCAGGTGTAATTCTGATGGGTCTGCCTTTATATGCTACTTGACCATTTTCTCTTACCACTTTTAATATTCTTTCTTTATTCTGTACATTTGGAATTTCAATTATTATGTGGTGTGAAGAATTTCTTTTCTGGTCTATTCTGTTTGGTGTTCTATATGCCTCTTGGAATTTTACTGGCATCTCTTTCTTTAGGTTTGGGAAATTTTCTTCTATGATTTTGTTAAGGGTATCTCCTGGACCTTGAAGTTGGGAGTCTTCTCTTTCTTCTATGCCAATAATTCTTAAGTTCCATCTTTTCATTGAGTCTTTGATTTATTGGATGTTGTGGGTGAGAATTTTTTTAGTTTTCTCATTTTCTTTGGTTGTTGTAATAATTTCTTCAATCGAATCTTCCATGCCTGAGGTTCTGACTTCCCTCCCTTGTATCCTATTTTTCATACTCATGTCTGCAGTTCCTGTTCTCTTCCCTTGATTTTCCACCTCCAGGATTACCTCAGTTTGTGTGTTCTTTATTACTTCCACTTCCAATTTCAAGTCTTGAACAATTTTATTTGTTTTCAACATTTCCTGCTCCAATTTGCTTGTTGCCTTGTCTCTTTCCTGTTCAAGTTGAGCTACTTTGGCTTGGAGATCACTAATGGTATTCTCCATTGCTTTCGTTTGTAAAATTGAGGAATCTTTGAATACCTTCGGAGATTTAAATTCTTCTTGAAAGAATTTTATCACTTTCCAGAGTATAGATTTTTTTTATCATTTCCATGTTTTTCAGCTGTGGTGGAGTGGCCAGGGCTTGCTATATTGTCATAGTTGCATTTTGTTGGAGCTATATTTCCCTGACTTTTGTCAGATCTGTTCTTTTGATGACCTTTAGCCATCTGGTGGTTCTTAGCTGTTTGTTCCTGGTGCCTTCTGGGCTTGGTACAAGAAGGGTTCTTTGGTGTAGACACCATATAGCTTGGTGATCTATAGCTCCCCACTGGCTGTATGGGGCCTTCTGTGGAGGTTGGTTCTCAGTGTGTCTCCCAGAACTCACTCCTTCCTATTGTGTCCCAATTGGGAACTCAGGTCAGAGGTCATGGTTGGATGTGATTTTCCTTCCTGCAGGTTCCTGAGATCCAACTGGTCTTCGTAGTAATGATGGTGCTGATTCTCAGGCCACAGATGGCTGGCTGGAGCTGTGGCTCCCCTGCAGCTTGCATGTCAGGATGGGATTGTGGTCCTCCCCAGCTGCTCTCAGGGGGTTCTCAGGTTCAATGTGCTATGTATAGCCAGAAGCACTGTGTTCTGGTACAGCCCACATCACCCAGGCAATGAGCAATGGTCCTGGCTTGTTTCACTGATCCTGAGTCAGAGCTCTCTTGGTTTGTAGCCTGGGTATTCAACTGAGGGGCAAGGCAGGTGCAGTCAGGGAGATCTGATATGGAATTGACACCCTGTCCATGGTGTTTGGAATCAGAGATGCTCAGCTGCCTCTTCTCCGCCAGAATCACTGTGCTTCAGTGTAGCTAGCCTGCACTTATGTGGCTTCTGGGAGTTTCCCTGTAGCAAGGGTATCAAGTCTTGGTTGTGATCCTTCCATGCTCTTCTCCAGGGAGTGGGGGTTTCAGGATCCCCCTGTGCCTCTCAGTCAGAAGTTCTTTGAGTCAGAGAAAACTTCCTGCTTAGACCGCATGCAATAATTCAGAAATGCTTTACTGCTCCAGACCTGAGAGAGTAGACTGAGAGCCTTCCCAATGTAGGTGTAGGCAGTGAGTTTGCAAAGCATCTCCAGTACTTGGACTGGGAGGGCAGGAGAGGATTGAGAGTGCCTCTCAATTAGAAGCTCTGTGGTCAGGTGCTGCCTGCCCCCTTGGGTAGCACACCCCAGTCCAGGACCATTTCATTGCTCTGGGAGGAGATCTGAATGTACTAGGCTGGGTCTGTAGTCTGAGTGCCCTGCTGAAGCAGGGCAGATAGCTCCAGTATGGAATTCACTCATTAAATCTCAGGACCTTTTTCCTGCCAGAATTGTAGTGCTCTGGTGCAGCCTGCCTGAATAGGCAGGGACTTCCACCAGTCTCCCTGTAGCTATGGTGTCCGGGCTGTGGCTATGGTCCTTTCAATCCACTCTCAGAGGAGTCAGAGCCAGTCTGTATCTTCAGTTTGAAACTCTGTGAACCAGTGCCATCACTGCTTTTGTGCCCTGCTGCACAGCCAGGAGTCCCAGCTTAAGGGCCAGGCAGAAGGGGTGGAGCCATGAGATCCAATGTGGAGTTCATTCACTGATTCCCTGCCAGTATTGCAATGCTCCAAAGCAGTCTACCTGGAAGGGACTTCTACCAGACCCCCTGGAGTCAGGTGAGGGTGGGGTTGGAGGAGAGAGTTCCAAATTGTGCTCTGTATCCTGCCCATAGTGTGTTTGAGCTAAGGGAAGCTTGTCTCCTGCTAGCTAGATCCCGCTGCCAGAGGCTGCCTTAGCCAGTCAGCTAGACGCTGATGCTGCAGAACTGAATATCCCAAGGAAAGTCCCTCAGTCTTACCATGTAGCAGCTTTGCTGTTATGCTCCTGGGTGTCCAAGCCTAGACCCTGCACAGGTGCTGCAGACTCAGGAGGTCCTATGTTTCGAGGTTGAAGCCACCAGCTGTATTCCTGAAAGGATTTGGTAAGGAGGGAGTGCAGCCTCCCGTGACCGTGTCTGGTGACTCTGATACTCCAGTGTCTATATTTCCAAACAGTACCGAATTCTTTATTATTTTGCTGGGCAAGCCCAGATAGGCTTGCACCTCACACACTGCCTTCATCAGGAGTATGTCTCTGCTGTTGTCCAATCTGTCTTCCCAACGATAGAAATAAGTCTTATTTGATGGCCCGAACATCCTTTTAATTCCTAAACAACTTAAAATTTAACTGTGAGACTATAACTATCTAATCTTCAACCACATCAGAGACCTGAGAAGGATAAATATATCTTATTATACAGGACGTGCAGAGCCCGTAGCTTCCAAAACTAAGAAATGACAGACAACTGGCTGCCTGAAAAGTTCTCAATTTCTCTCCATACATTAGAGCATCTATCTTCAGCCTTTTGACCCAGTATCTCTGACAGACATTAATTGTAAAGAAGGAATTATGAAGGATTTGCCTACCCTGTCTTGGCAGAGCTAAGCTGCAGACCTATCTGCTTCCAAGTTTTGTCCTTTTCAGGCAGCATTCTGTCTACAGTTGAAGAAAAATCAAGGGATTTTTCTTGCCCAGTGAGTGACAAGCTTGCCACTAATGCAATCATCTCCAAATGGAGATTCTTCAATGCTCATCCTTTACTTGTGGTAGAATAGGGAGTACTGTCAGGAACTAACATCAAAAAATCTTAAGAAAACTTCTTTGAATGCCAAATTCTACAGATCTCTTGATGTTTTTGAAGGCCACCTCTCTATCTCTATATATTTGGATAACAAAATGTTGCTTGTCTCTTAGCAACTTGATTTCTGGTTAACTTAGAAAATATCTGTGATAAACTATGCTAGTACCTAACATAATGATATGTTTGAATGACTATTAGTTTGCATCTCCTAATTATCCTAAACAGTTTGTGACAGTTGCTATCAAAAAGCCAAAACTTTACATTACATGTTAAGTGCTACCTGGGTAAAATACCTTAAAAAAGGTTAACCGTAATTTTGTATCAATATACAATGATATAAAAGCATATTCAATAATCTGTCCCTTTTTATATCATTCCCATATTATATCTACATACCATTTTTGAAGTCTTTTCCCTTGAAGACAAGGAAGGATAGAGAAAAGAAAACAAAGGAAATCCCTGGGTCTAATTTCCAAAACCTGTTTAACAAGACCATTTAACAACTTGTAACCAGTCCTCCTAATAACAATAAACATCTATAACCCATCAAATGACCAAAGTGGGGGAAAAACTAAAAATTACAAAAAAAAAAATCACCCACCCCACCTTCTGGAAATGGGACTTTGCTTTCTTAAAATTATTTCCTGTTGATTTGGGACATAGAAAACCTGTTTGGGGCCCAAATAAGAATGGAAAAATGGTTAAGCAAGTTAATAGTAACATTTGATGTTCAGTCCTTTTGTGCCCAGTTATTTAAATGTCCTAAAAAGTTTGTAGTCAAAGGATGAATTTCAGGGTTTTACTGAAGTCCTGGCTGGAATAGTCTGTGGTGCTGAGCCATCTTAGTTAGCCATTTTGGGTAGCATTTTTTATTTCTTTTCTCCCTGGAAGTTTTCATAGTCTCTTCCCATAGTATAGGAACTAATCCTCAGGGAGGATGCTGCAAGATCAGTTCCAATTCTACTCCTGGAAGTTCTGTGTCTGAAGTATATAGAATCTTCAGCAAACAGGTCTTGTTTCAAATTTCAAGTTCTGGGAGGCAATCAAGTGAAAGGCAATACCCTACATTATTTTGAGAGTCTCTTAGGCTCTTCTCACTAACAACTAGAAGGAAGGTTTCCCATGACTGATACTGGAGTTTTCATTAGATCATCTGTGGCTCTTTTGGAAAGCAGTAACATCCATGTGGTTTAACTACATTTGAACTCTTTTTTTTTTTTTTTTAAACTAAAGAGACAGAAAATGCTGATGAAGTTGTGGAGAAAGAGGAACAATCCTCCATTGCTGGTGGGAGTGCAAACTTGTACAACCAGGTTGGAAATCAATCTATCAATATCTTAGAAAATTGGGAATGGTTCTACTTTAAGACACAGCCATCTTGCTTCTGGGCATATATCCAAAAGATAATCCAAACCACAAGGATATTGCTGCAACAAGCAATAATGCTCATAGCAGCTTTATTCATAATAGCCAGAAACTGGAAACAACCTAGATGTCCTTCAGCCGGAAAAAAAAAATGAATAAAAAAAGCCTATGGTACATTTACACAATGGAATACTACTCAGCTATCAGAAACAAGGAAATCATACAATTTTGCAACCAAATGGATGGACCTAGAAAAGCTCATCCTAAGTGAGCTAACTTATACCCAGGAAGATACACATGGTATGTACTCTCTTATAAGTGGATATTGACCATATAGCCCAGGAAAACTATCCTACAATCCTCAAATCCAAAGAGAAAGGAACCTAGCATAAATATCCTATGAAAAACTCCACACAGCAGGGAGTCATGGATGCTATTGATTGTTAGTGGATCACCTTTCCCTAGATGGGCTGCCATATCAAGCCTCAGTACAAGAGCAAGCTCTTAGCCCTCACTTGACTGATGAATGAAAGTGTTTGATATGTGGGGTCTCCCTTCATCCCTCATCTGAGGAGAAGGAGAGGATGAAAATGAGGAAGAGGGAAGGAGGGAAGGAAAGAGGAAGGGAGGGAAGGAACAACTGGGAGGAAAGGAGGGAAGGGATTTTGATCAATATGTAACTTGAAAATATATTTAAAAAATTAAACTATGTTTTTGTGTATGTATGTGTACTCATGTATATTATATATGCATTTTAAGTAAACATAAAATAATATGAGCCTACATTTCTTTAGTTAACAGATGAATTCATTAGTTTTACTCCTCCAAATGTTTGTAGACTAGTCTCTCCTAAATATTATGACTATATAATTTCAGTCACTTTAAAACTTCTTTTAAAAACCTTCATCTTCTTTATCCCTAAAATCCATCCTCACTGCTATTGAAGTTATTCCTCCCCTTTCTCCAGTAACCACTTGGATCGAAAGTCCTCAGTGAGTGTTTTAATAAGAGAAGACCCACTATAGACTTAGCTGACCAAACTCTTAGAAGAGGAGTGTGTGTGTGTGTGTGTGTGTGTGTGTGTGTGTGTGTGTGTGCGTGAGTGTGAGTGTGTATGGCACATGACCACACTATTTCATATATGCGCATGTCTATGTATAGGAAAGTAAGGAGTGCATCATTTTATAAAATAAAATCTCCTTCATGCTTATTTCATACAACAAAGTATTCACATAACTTCCCAAGTTCTGCACTGATAATTTTATTGTGTTTTTCTCAACCCTCCCAGAAGCAGCTGAATCTCAGAGAACTTATCTCTATGATGTAAATCTTTCCTCTATATGTTTCTATTTCTGACTCTCCTTTTCTCATTTACTATCAAACCCCAGACACTTAGTTGTGTCTTACCACTAGGAGCATTTCCCCTCATTATGCCTGTCTTCACAAGCATGTACTTTCTATCTAATGCAGCACTCTGTGATTAGGCTTGGGTCACTCTCAGGGTGAAATTATGGCACTCTCTGAACCCAAAGCTTTTACTAAAGTTATCTCCATTAATAAAATGAAGGCCTTGGATTTAAAGGACATGGTCAGGAGGATGAATATGTGAAATAAAACAGTCTTCCTTGGATCATTTCTGGCTTCCTTGTGGTCAAAATAAAAATAATAAAATAATATAGTAATTATTTATTCTGGAAAATATATACATAGATTGTTCAGATAGATTTTTTAATTGTATTCTTTTAGATAAACCATGTGTCAGCACACTCTGTTTCTGAATCAAAGCATTTTCCTGTACTCTGTATGATTTATGAACTTCTACAGCTGTTCCCTGTAAACATGTGGTTTCATGGCCATGAGTTTAAATAATAGGCCACTTATCTTTTTATAACAACCATGGATTCTTTCTTGACATACTCTAAGAAACAGTAACACCCGTGGTTCATACATGAGAAGTTGACTACAATTTTAAAAATCATTGATTGAATGTTTCTTGAATACATTTTCTTCTTTGTTCATTTATCTTGTTCTGAACCATAAAGTTGAAAGATATACAAATCATACTCCAAAATTTTGAGTTTAGGAAGGTACAGTGGATTGGATGAATATGGACCCATAACTCATAAATTTGAATATTTGGTTCTCAGTTTGTGGAACTGTTTGTGAAGGATTAGAAAGTGTGCCCTTTCAGAAGAGGTGTGGGGGTAAGCTTTGAGGTATCAAAAGTTGATGTCAAACCCAGTCTTGCTCTGCATCCACCTGTGGTCAGAAATGAGCTCAGAGCTACTGACCCAGCTTCATGTCTGCCTGCCTGTCACCATGCTTCCTGCCATTATGGTAATGTACCCATCCACTGAAAATGTAAGCTAGCCCCCAGTTAAATGTTTTCTTTTGTAAGTCATCTTGGTCATTGTCTTAGTTATGGTTTTTATTGCTTTGAAGAGAGAGCATGACCACAGCAATTCTTATATAGGAAAACAGCTAATTGGGGCTTGCTTACAGTTAGACAGGTTTAGTCCATTATTCTCATGGTGGGAAACATGGCAGCAGGCACACAGACAAGGTGATAGAGAAGGACCTTAAAGTTCGACATCAAACATGGGGGATCCAAGATGGCGGCAGCCTGCACGGACATATTTTGATTTTGGGGTCAACAGTCACAAGGGAGCAAGTGCTGCAGGATGCTGTACAAAGGGCACGACCCATTCTATATCTCACCCAGCTACACAGGGACCACGGAAGATCCCTGGGCAAGACACCCCTTCCCACTCTCGGACACGCTAGGAAGCCACTGGCCCCGGGAATTGGAATCACTCATCCCCCCACCAGGAGAGATTCCCTGTAAGTTCCAACCTAATACCCAGCCGGGAGATTCAGAACCCACGCAGAGATAATCCCCACCCTGCTGGGCACTCCCAGGTCTCACACAGACGATCCAATTATCTGGCGAAAGGTTGCAACCCTTGGAAGTGAGCGTAGCTCTGCTGCAAAGTGCCTTCAGACCACAGATCGCACTCTGTGACATCACTGACCAGTTTCCAAGCCACGGGAGCGGCAAGGCTATTGGAGCTGAACTGCAGATTTACCCGCTACAGGAACCAACCCCGGGCAAACTGCAAGATATTTGAAACTGTTGTATATCGGACTTTTGTGCTAGTACGGGCCCTTCCTGTGGGGAACCAAGGTCTCCACCTAGGAGGCGGGGCTGAATGACTCACCTTATAGGGGTGGAGTAAGGCAACTCGAATCCTACAGCAAAGCACCCCCTTTGGACCCAAGTCCAGAAGACAGCAAAAAAAAAATTCCACATGGCCAGAGGCCCCAGATTAAAAAAAAAAAAAAAAACAAATGTCCCCAACAAAAGAAAGCCCGAACCACCTCACCACAACTTAAACACATGAAAACGATGACAATTCTACATTATGGAAAGCGATAGAGTCCCTTCAAGAAGAACTTAAAACTATGAAGAAATTCAAAGAAGCCACAATTTTACAAGTCAAAACAACGAATAACACCTTTAAGGAGCTCCACACCCAAGGAGACCCAGCTTGAACAGGAAAAGGATAAAGCAATGAAAGATCTCCACACAAAAACAAGCAAGTTGGAGAAGGAAATGTACAAAATGAACAATACCATTCAAGACATGAAAATAGGAATGGAAACAATAAAGAAAACATAGTCAGAGTTAAAAGAGGAAATGGAGAATCAAGAGAACAGGAACTACGGATGTGAGTATGAAAAATATGATGCAAGAGAAGGAAGACAGGATCTCTCAGGCATGGAAGATTCAATGGAAAAAATCAGTACAACATCCAAAGAAAATGAGAAAGCTAAAATATCTCCCACCCACAACAACCAAGAAATCAAGGACTCAATGAAAAGACAGAACCTAAGAATTATAGGCATAGAGGAAAGAGAAGACTCCCGACTCCAGGATCCAGGAAATATCTTCAACAAAATCATAGAAGAAAACTTCCCAAATCTAAAGAAAGAGATGCCAGTAAAAATCCAAGAGGCTTACAGAACACCAAACAGATTAGATCAGAAAAGAAACTCCTCTCGCCACATAATAATAGAAACTCCAAATGCAGAGAACAAAGAAAGGATATTAAAAGCTGAAAGAGAAAAAGGCCAAGCCACATACAATGGCAGACCCATCAGAATCACACCTGACTTCACCTCAGAAACTTTAAAAGCTTGAAGGGCTTAGACGGATGTCCTACAATCCCTGAGAGAACATAGGTGCCCAGCCAGACTATTATACCCAGCAAAACTCTCTATCAACATAGAAGGACAAAACAAGATACTCCATGACAAAATCAAATTTAAACAGTATCTCCTCACAAATCCAGCCCTACAGAAGATCCTAGAAGGAAAATTCCAAAACAGAGAAGATAACTACACCCAAGAAAACAGAGGAAATAGAAACCTCCACAGCAACTAAACAAAAAGAAACACAAGACAGCCAGCTATACCAAAATAATGGGAAATATGAACCCCTGGTCACTAATATCAATCAACATCAATGGACTCAACTCGCCAATAAAAAGATACAGACTTACAGACTGGATCCGTAAACAAGACCCATCTTTTTGCTGTATAGAAGAAACACACCTCATTATTGAAGATAAACACTATCTCAGAGTAAAGGGCTGGGAAAAGCTTTTCTAAGCAAATGGACCCAGGAAACAAGCTGGAGTAGTCACCCTAATATCAAACAAAATAGACTTCCAATTGAAGTTAATAAAAAAAGACAGAGAAGGGCATTACATACTCATTAAAGGAAATATCCACCAAGAGGTCATCTCAATATTGAACATCTACGCCCCAAATACAAAGGCACCTACATTTATAAAAGAAACGCTTCTAAAACTTAAATTGCACATGGATCCAAACACTTTAATAGTGGGAGACTTCAACACCCCACTCACAACTATGGACAGATCATCAAGACAGAAGCCAAACAGAGAAATAATGAGTCTAACAGAGATCATGAACCAAATGGACCTAACAGATACCTACAGAAGGTTTACCCAAACACAAAAGAATATACCTTCTTCTCAGCACCTCATGGAACCTTCTCCAAAATCGACCATATAGGTGGACACAAAGATAGCCTCAACAGATACAAGAAAATTGAAATAACCCCTTGTATCTTATCAGACCCCCATGGAATAAAGCTGGACTTCAGTAGCAAAAGAATCAACAGAAAGTCTACACTCACATGGAAATTGAACAACTCTTTACTAGAGGACCACTGGGTCAGGGAAGAAATAAAGAAGGAAATCAAAGACTTCTTAAAATCCAACGAAATGAAGACACAACATAACCAAACCTATGGGACACAATGAAAGCTGTGCTCGAGGAAAGTTCATAACACTAAGTGCCTTCAAAAAGAAAATTGTGGCAGCTCATATTAGTGAATTAACAGCTAAACTGGGTGAATTGGAAAAAAAAAAAAAAAGAAACAAACACTCCCAAGAGGAGCAGAAGGCAGGAGATCATCAAACTTAGGGTGAAATCAACAACTTAGAAACCAAAACAAAAATACAAAGAATCAATGAAACCAAGAGTTGATTCTTCGAGAAAATCAACAAAATACACAGACCCTTAGCCAAATTAACTAAAAGACAGAGGGAGAAAACACAAATCAACAAAATCAGAAATGAAAAGGGAGAAATAACAACAGACATTGAGGAAATCCAGAGAATATATGGATCCTACTTTAAAAATCTATACTATACAAAATTTGAAAACGTAAGTGAAATGGGAAATTTTCTTGATAGATTCCACCTACCGAAACTAAATCAAGATCAGATAAACAGATTAAACAGCCCTGTAACCCCTAAGGAAATAGAAACAGACATTAAAAATCTCCCAACCAAAAAAAGCCTAGGGGCAGATGGCTTTAGCACGGAATTCTACCGGACATTCAAAGAGGAGCTAACACCAATACTTTTCAAACTCTTTCACAAAATAGAATCTGAAAGAACATTGCCAAACTCATTCTACGAGGCCACAATCACCCTGATTCCTAAACCACACAAAGACCCAACAAAGAAAGAGAACTTCAGACCAATCTCCCTCATGAACATAGATGCAAAAATACTTAATAAAATACTAGCAAACCGAATTCAAGAACACATCAAAAGTATCATTCACCATGATCAAGTTGGCTTCATCCCAGGAATGCAGGGATGGTTCAACATAGGAAAGTCTATCAACGTCATTCACCATATAAACAAATGAAAGAAAAAAAACACATGTTAATCTCACTAGATGCAGAAAAAGCATTTGTCAAAATCCAACACCCCTTCATGCTAAAAGTTCTGGAGAGAACAGGCATACAAGGACCTTACCTAGAAATAATAAAGGCAATATACAGCAGGCCAGTGGCCAACATCAAAATAAATAGTGAGAAACTTGAAGCATTTCCTCTAAACTCAGGGACAAGACAAGGATGTCCACTTTCACCCTATCTCTTCAATATAGTACTTGAAGTTATCGCTAGAGCAATAAGACAACTAAAGGACATCAAGGGGATAAACATCGGAAACGAAGAAGTCAAATTATCCCTATTTGCAGATGATATGATAGTATACATAAGCGACCCCAGAAATTCCACCAGAGAACTCTTACAGCTGATAAACACCTTCAGAAAAGTGGGTGGATACAAAATTAATTCAAAAAAAATCAGTAGCCCTTCTTTATACAAAAAAACGAATGGGCTGAGAAAGAAATAAGGGAAACAACCCCCTTCACAATAGCCACAAACAACATAAAATACCTGGGGGTAACTCTAACCAAGCAAGTAAAGGACCTGTACAACAAGAACTTCAAGACCTTGAAGAAAAAAATGGAAGAGGCCTTTAGAAGATAGAAAGATCTCCCATGCTCATGGATAGGTAGGATCAACATAATAAAAATGGCCATCCTACCAAAAGCAATATATAGATTCAATGAAATTCCTATCAAAATACCAATACAATTTTTTATACACTTGGAAAGAGCTATTCTCAATTTCATATGGAACAAGAAAAAGCCCAGAATAGCTAAATTAATCCTGTACAATAAAAAAAAAACATCTGGAGGTTTTACCATCCCAGATTTCAAGCTTACTACAGAGCAATAGTTGTAAAAACAGCATGGTATTGGTATAGAAACATACCAGTAGATCAATGGAATCGAATTGAAGATCCAGAAAAAGACCCACACACTTATGGCCACCTAATTTTCGACAAAGAAGCCAAAACGGCACATTGGAAGAAGGACAGCTTCTTCAACAAATCGTGCTGGTCCAACTGGATGTCCACTTGTAAAAGAATGAAATTAGATCCATACTTATCACCTTGTACAAAACTTAAGTCCAAGTGGATCAAAGACCTTAACATAAGGCCGGTCACACTAAATCTACTAGAAGAAAAAGTGGGAGAAACCCTCGAACTAATTGGCACAGGCGACAACTTCCTGAACAGAACACCAACAGCTCAGGACTTGAGATCAACAATCAATAAATGGGACCTCATGAAACTGAAAAGCTTCTGTAAGGCAAAAGACACTGTCATTCGAACAAAACGGCAGCCTACAAACTGGGAGAAAATCTACACCAACCCCACATCTGACAGAGGGCTAATATCCAGAATCTACAAAGAACTCAAGAAATTAAATGCCAAGAAACCAAATAATCCAATCAAAAAATGGGGGACAGAGCTAAATAAAGAATTCACAAAGGAGGAATCCCTAATGGCTGAGAGACACTTGAAGAAATGCTCAACATCCTTAATCATCAGAGAAATGCAACTCAAGACGACTCTGAGATTCCATCTCACACCTGTCAGAATGGCTAAAATCAAAAACTCAAATGACAGCACATGCTGGCGAGGGTGTGGAGAAAGGGGTACCCTACTCCATTGCTGGTGGTAGTGCAGGCTTGTGAAACCACTATGGAGGTCAGTCTGCTGATATCTTAGAAAACTTGGAATAGCTCTGCCTCAGGACCCAGCCATACCACTTCTGGGTATACACCCAAATGCCTCTTCACGGAAATATAAGGAAGTTTCCTCATCCATGTTTATAGCAGCCTTATTTGTAATAGCTAGAAAATGGAAACAACCCAGATATCCCTCAACCAAAGAATGGGTTAAAAAACTGTGGTACATCTACATAATGGAATATTACTCAGCTATCAGAAACAATGAAATTATGCAATTTGCAGCCAAATGGATGGAACTAGAAAAGCTCATCCTGAGTGAGCTAACCCATACTCAGAAGGACGCATATGGCATCTATTCACTTATAGTAGGATTTTAGCTATATAGTAGAAGGTATCGATACTACAACTAACACACCAAAGGGAACTTGGACATAGACTTCTTATTTTTAATTTTTATTTTTTATTTATTTTTATATATTAGTTATATTTTTCTTCTATTTTTTAGTCTTTTTTATCTATTGCATGCTTATTGGTTTGTTTGTTTAGTAGTTCTCTCTCCCTGGCAACGAGACACTTTTCAGTGATGGTACTGCTTCATAGACCCCCAATGAATGAGGAGGCTCTTGGCCCTCATAAGACCTCTCAACTGAGATGTGGGACTGTTATATAAGGACCACCCCTCCCCAGAGAAATGGGATGGAAGTGTTAGGAGGTAAAGAAAAAAAAATGAAATGTGATGTTTCAGCCTTTTACTACTAATTGTCATAAACTGATTAGGATAATTAAGAAATGCAAACTAATGGTTATGCAAGCCGGTCATTCTGTTAGGTACTATGACATCCTACTATAGTTACTTTCTAAGCTAATCAGAAATAAACCGGCAAGAGACAAGCAACATCTGCTTACCCTAATATAAGAGATAGATAGGGCCTCTTCAAAAACCTCAAGAGATCTGCAGAATATGGCATTCAAAGATATTTCTGTAGCTTCAGATTTTTTTATATCAAGACATATCAACTCCTGACAGTACCCCCTATTTTCCTCCAAGTAGAAGATGAGCATCGAAGAATCTCCATTGGGAGATGATTGTATTAGTTGCAAGCCTATCTCTTGGTAGGAAAAGCCCCTTGCCCCAACTGCAGACAGAATGCTGTCCAAAAAGGACAAAACCTGGAAGCAGGTAAGTTGACATCCTAGCTCTGTCAAGACAGGGTAGGTAAGTCCTTCATAACCCCTGCTCTTCAATTAATGTCTGTCAGAGAAACAGGGCCAAATGACTGAATATCGATACTGTAATATATGGAGAGAAAATGGGAACTGTCCAGGCAGCCACTGGTATGTCATTTCTTAGTTTTAGAAGCTGCAGGCCCTGTACTTCCTATAAAATCAGATATATTTATCCCTCTCAGGTCTCTGAGGTGGTTGAAGAACAGATAGCTAGAGTCTAATAATTAAATTTTGAGTTGTTTAAGAGTCAAGAGGGTGTTATAGATCTAAGAAGATACTTTTAAAATTGTGTTGCAAATTAGTATTAATGTTGAGTCAGATATAGAACTTTAAACTCATGGAGATGGTTAGATAGTAGAATGTTAATGTCAGGTACCAAATACATATGGACTGGACATTGGGAATGTACACTAAGCCATATAACCCTCATAACTGTGGCCTATTTACCTCTGTTGTTTTGTATTGTATTTATTATTATAAGAGAAAGAGCCATTTGTTGGACTGAAAGGGGAAACTGTAGGGGGAGATAAGATATACCTTAAATTTAAAAGAAAAAAAAAGGGAAGACGATGGGGGGTTGAGGGTGGGAGGGTGGGACTGGAGGGTGAATAGGGAGGTGACTGCGATTGAGATGTAACTTGAAGAAATAAAAAGTAAAGGAAAAAAAGAAAAACAACAACAGCAAGAAGAAATAAAAAGTTCTACATCAAACATATATATATATATATGTTTATTTTTTAATTCAAGTTACATCCGCTTCAATCTCAATCCCACCTTCCCATCCACTACCCCTTCTCCCACCTATCCTACTTCTCCGGTGTGGGGGAGGCCCACATATCAGCCCACCATCTGTTTATCAGTCACATGAGAGCTAGAGCTTCCTCCTGCTCTGGGGCCTGATTTGGAAGCTCCACTAGGGAAAGGGTCCTACTAACAGGTAACAAAGTCCACATCTTGATCCTCTGTCAGCAGAAGGAAATTGCTACACTACACCTAGCTTGAGAATAGAAGACATAAAAGCCTACCTCCACAGTGATACATTTCCTCTGACAACATAACACCCATTCCAACAAGGCCATACATCCTAATAATGCCAGTCCCTATGGACCAAGCATTTAAACACATGAATCTATGGGTGCCATTCCTATTCTAACCACCACAGTTATTAAGTCTTGTAACATCAATAGAACAGCAATTAAGACAGAGGGGGGAATAAGATGTTTCCAATACAGAATATAGACCATTTAATTTGAATAGTCACTGAAGATAGATAAATATGTCATCTAAGGGATACCCATTTATTCATGATTATTATTATATTGAAAAGTTTACTTGAAAATATTAATAGATACTCAGCAAACATTTGCTTGATCTGTACTATATATTCCAAGTACTATTTTGTGTGGTTGAAAAAAGATCCACTGAGTAGTCTAAACTAGTTTTATATATATTTACTCTATGCATAAGCATGTCTTTCCTTAATGAATGTAAGCTTATCACATTATTGTGTACAGTACTGAAGGAGGCCAGTAGAAGGTGTTGTACCCTTTGGAGCTGATGTTACAAATGGTTGTGAGCTGTCATGTGGGCTCTAGGAATTGAATCTGGGTTTTCTGGAAGAGCAGCCAATTCTCGTAAACACTGTGACAAATCTTCTGCTCCTGATCTAAACTTCTTTTTTTTTATATACTTTATTTTTTTATTTCTTCAAGTTACATCTCAGTCACAATCTCTTCCCTACTCCCCCTTCCTGTCCCACCCTTCCACCCTCTTCCCCCCAACAGCTTCCCCTTTCAGTCCAACAAATGGTTCCTTCTCTTATAGCAGTAAATACTATACAAAACAACAGAAATAAATATGCCACATTTATGAGAGTTAAATGGTCCAGCATACATTCCCAATGTCCAGTTCATACATATTTGGCCCCTGACTTTAACATTCTACTATCTAACCATCTCCATGAGTTTAAAGTTCTATATCTGACTCAGTTTTCATACTAACTTGCATCACTATTAAAAACATCTTCTTAGATCCAGAACACCCTCTTGATTCCTAAACAACTCAAAATTTAATTATGAGACTCTAGCTATTTATTCTTCAACCACCTCAGAGACCTGAGAGGCATAAATATATCTGATTATGTAGGAAGTGCAGGGCCTGCATCATCCAAAACTAAGAAATGACATATCAGTGGCTGCCTGGACAGTTCCTGTTTTCTCTCCATACATTACAGCATCAATCTTCAGCCTTTTGGTCCTGTTTCTCTGACAGACATTGATTGTAGAGCAGGGATTATGAAGGACTTACCTACCCTGTCTTGGCAGAGCTAGGCTGTCGACTTCCCTGCTACCAAGTTTTGTCCTTTTTGGACAGCAGTCTGTCTGCAGTTGAAGCAAGGGGTTTTTTCATCCCATGAGATAGGCTTGCCACTAATTCAACCATCTCACACTGGAGATTCTTCGATGCTTATCTTCTACTTGGAGTAGAATAGGGGGTGCTGTCAGGAGCTGATATGTCTCCATATCAAAAAAAAAATCTTAATTTAAGACAACATCTTTGAATGTAACCTGATCTAAACTTCTTATTACCAATGAGTTGACTTTCTAAACTCACAGACAGGAAAATGAAGCATTTTTTTAATTTAATTTTGTTTTGTTGTTGTTTTTGTTTTGGGGTTTTTTTGGGTTTTTTTTTTCCATAAAGAACCTCAGAATCTAAGCCATAGTTTTCGTGTGGACTCCTTTGTTACAGAGATCTGATATCTAATAGCAAGTATTTGTGGGAAGTCAAAAGTTTAACTTGTCTGCCACTTATACCCCCATACTATATTACCTACCTTATTATCATGTAATTTTAAAATCTATGCATAATTAAAACGTGAAGAACAAACTGGAAGGGATTTGCCTGATAAACATCCCAAGCACTAGAATAGTGTTGCATAATCACTTTTACTAAGAGCCTCTATGTTAATTTTAGAACTACTGATTTCTAGCATAATAAGATCTGACAAATGCAAGACATCTCACTGTCACCACAATGCAAATAGACATTCACATTATCTTGAAAACAGAGGATAGATATTGCCATTATGGAGAAAAGAAAAAAGGTGACAGGGATGTCCCATTTCTTGTTTCGTTCTGGTCACATTTCATTTTAATGTGATTAAGGGCCACTTGACACTTTAATCAGGGTGATATCTCACATGCCTGGATCGCTTAGTCTATGACAGGAGACTGAGTGTTGACATTTGTTTATTCCCCTTGTTCAGTGGTTCACTGCTGTGCTAAACTGTAGGGGGATATTGGTTCAACAGGTGGATGGAGAAAATTAAAGATGAATAATTTTAATCAGCTCTTCCTGATCAAAGACCAGATGACAAATACAGTAACTTTTTTCTTTACAAATGCACTTCCTCATGATTAAGCTAATTCCTGCTTGTTTCTTGCTGATCGTACTTTCTTACACTGAAGGAAGTCTTTCTGAAATCCAGGTAACATATGCTACTCACATGTTAATCCGTTAATAATTGTACAGCTACCTAAGCCAATGTTAATTTTTGATGGTACAACCACCAGGCTAACATTCTTGTCTATAATATAAATTTAATCATTATTAGGCAACTAGAGACAAATATTTTACTCCCATTTCACAAATGAGGATACTGGCACCCAACCCACTTAGTTGCTTATCCAAATTTTATCAGAGGAAACTGTATCTTTCATCATGCATTGTATATCATTGAAAAAAATTAAAGCAGTGATAAGAAATCTTCTATAGATGCTCTTCATTACAGTTTGCCACTCTACATCAGCATCTGAATTCTTCCTTTGGTAGGTAACTATCTACAAAGCAAAGTACCTGTGCTCCTTTGCAAAGCTATTTTGTCAGTTTGCATTCTTAATTCCAATTCTCATCCACTTATAAACAGCTCTTAGAAACTGGCCCTCTATACATTATCATTCTTTACTCATTGTTGAATTATTCTCATTGATATACAAATATGATAGCACTGTCTGGATTTTCATAATTCCTCTTATCAGTCTCCAGCCCATCACTTTGCTGTCTTCTGGAATCCCTTGTAGAAGTGTGTGCATGCCCTCTGTAATTACCCGCTACTAGCATTCTCTTAAAACTACTCCAAAACAAATTTGTTAAAATTTCTTATATCAACCTAGTATATGACTTCCATGTCACTCAACTTTATGTTGTGTTTCAGTCTTCATATGACTTGACTTGATTGCAATATTTTATACATTTGGTTATTTTACCTACTTGCATAGTTTCATCTGGTAAATCCCAGAAGAGCACACTTCCTTGATTTCTTCCTAATGCCCCTTGGCTCTTTCATAGGTTCACACACTCAGTCAATAATCCTTCACTCCTTTGTGCTCATTCCTATGGGAAGCCCATCTTACCTAATACTTCACTTTTCTTTCTATGCTGGTGAGTTCTAAATTCGAAGATCCTCTGCATTTCTCTCTTACAAATTCTAGACTCAAATGCAAACCTGGATATTCAGCATCAGTCTGAATACCTAAACCAAACATGATCAAAGCCTTACCTTGGGCTGTATCATCACTTATAATATTTATTCACTTCACTAATTATTTCAAACACTTATAGTGCTAATATTCAACACATATCTATTGTCTAAAAGAAGGAACAAGTGAATGAATGAATGCTTATTAGCTATTGTAGTCACCAGAACACAATTTGGAATCCAATAGTGATTTGAATATTTGAAAAATAACAAAAACTTTGAGGACCTGCTTTGAATCCTGGTTCATTTTTTCCCTTTATGTCTAATTAAAATAAAATAACTATAAAATAATTATGCAAATTTCTCCTTTTAGAAAGACATCACTGGCCACTTCCTCTAAGTTAAACAATCTTCTCCCATTCCAAACACACACGCCACTCTCTATTGTAACTATTGAGTTTTCTTATAAAAAATTTTTAGTCTTTGTAAATGTTTTTATTTCCTCACCTGAGGAGATGAGATGAGAGCCATTCCCAAGACTTTCCAGTTCTTTCTGAACTCTCATTGGTGATTCAACTCAACTGTTCTGGCCCAAACTCCTCTTCAAGCTGACTGATTCAAACTGACTTCTTTTAGCTTCTGATTGAATTGATCTGCCTGGTCCCAACCCACTTTTGGTTTTAATCTTCTGCCTCTTTCTCATTCTCTGGCTCATTCTGTCTTCACCTGTTTCTAGCTTGTTCACTCTGCAACCTGTCTCTATAAAATTGTCCCAGTAAAAAACACTCTTCTCTCTCCCTGTAATGCTCTTAACCAGCTTCTCTCTCCTGACCTGTTCTCCTGAGAATTGGGAATAGTATCCTATCTCTGGATCATTCTGTCACATTTTTCTTTGATTCATCATTTTCCCCTCAATTTTATGTCACTTTCAAATACAGCCACTTCTTTCTATAAACTAATCTTACCTTCATGGTTTGGGATAAATGGTGTGTATTAAGGGAGTGCCTGCATTCCAGACACATCACGCAGACATAGGTCTTTTGATGTTATACCTTGCCAGAAGAGCCATGTTGTTGGATTAAAATCCCTCTGCAACTATTTATATTCATGTTATTTCTTTCCTTGCACACTGTACATTCCTCCCTTAAACAACCTCTTTTTTTTTTCTTTTTTTCTTTATTTATTACTTCGAGTTACATCTCCATCACAGTCACCTCTCTCCAACCCTCCTGATCCTACCCTCCCACCCTTTCTCCCCTCTCCCACCTATCCTACTCCTTCAAAGTGGGTTGCCCCTACATATCAGCTCCGCTCAGTTCAACAGTCATATAACTGTTAAGAGCTTCCTCTTACACTGGGGGCCTATATGGCAACTAAACACCTTGTTAACCATCTCTTTAAAATATATTCCAAATCTGAGCCCAACTCTTCATTCACCTTGCCACTATCAGATGTTGAAATTGTTGGGGCAGTCTTGTAACTGCAATGTCCTGTAACAGCTTCTGTCTTCAGTTACAGAGCATTTGGAAGATGAAATCAGATATGTCATTTGGGAAATACACAGTGGAAAATATTTCATAGGAAAACATCATAAAGTACATCACTGGGCCAAATAAAATGAATTCTTATATTAAGTTCCCCTAGTTGCTTGATTTTAATGTGAATACTATAAAAATGTAAAACTACAAATGAAACTGACTCACCTGTGGCTTGTGTTATCTTTGGAGTAGTACTGTCGTGGATTCTCCATCACCTTTGCATCTTTTGTCTGTTTTCTAGTGAGTTATCTCTTCACTATCCAGTCTTTGGCTCTCTTGTGCTTATGTATGAACTTCCATCTAACTGGCAATAAAAGCCAAATGCTTTACCTGTGGAATTCCCCAGAAACCAAGCCCATTTCATAGTAATCCCCTTCCAGTTTCCATCATCCAGCAAAACAGGCTTTCCCAGTCATTTCTCAGTTTCTTTCTAGAGTGCTTCTACTAAAAATGTTTTTTTTTTTCCATTGAGGAAGAATTATTTATTTTATTTCTTCACTTTAGCTTCATCCTATTTTTTTTTCTAAACCTCCTTCACTTTTTACAGATACATAAATGCCTGCCTTGTTTCTTCCCTCTGTACAGCTTACCACTAAGTAATGTCATGTAGTCAACATGTGCATAGTTTATTGTTTCTGCCACAATTGTATCAACTCTCCAAAGGCTAGACAAGGCTGCTTGCTCATTTCTACTGTTTGTAGAGCTGTACCTCTAATGTAGTCAGGGTTCGGTAGTCAAGGATTTCTTCTAACCTCACACTATAGCCTCAGAGTCCTCTGCGACCTCAGTACTACTTTCCTCAGCATCCTGGCTTCTCTTTATCTTTCCTTGTTGTTTATACCATTGCATAAGCCTCTCATTCCTCACATAGGTAAAGACCACCTACTCTCTTAAATCTTTATTTTCTTTTGCAACTTTGGAATATTCTTGACCCCAGAACTGACTTGTAGTTTTTAAATTTCTAAAAAGGGTTTCTTCGGTGTTCTATCCAAAGAGAATATTTAACCCCCAGCCTCCATTTGTCTTTCCACTTTTTGTCATTGAATGAAACTATATTGTAAATCCATGTGTCTTTGCTAATTTCCCATCTGTCTTTTCCCTCAAATGTGATCTTCGTGCTGAGAGAAATCTGCCTTGGTTGCTATTGAACTTCCAGTGCCTGGCATACAGTTGTGCCTACTAACTTCTTGTTGAATAAATAGAAATTGTGCTCACTGATATTAGATGGTTATGATTCAAAGTGGAAAAGTAAACAATTTATGTAAGTTCAAAAGTGGACATTGAGCTGAACACAAATAGGTCTCATGCTTTATAAAACAGTGAGATGAAAACAGTGTTGGAAAATTGTGGAGATGGGACTTGTCATTTTTACCTTATATAAACACTACCTTGTACTCAGTTGTTTTCCCAAAGAGATGTATCCCACTCCAAACCACACACTGTTGATCTAGGTGTTCCAGAAAGATCAACATTTCAAGATGTTTCATGGAGAGACACTCACCATGCCTTCTGGTGACTGCCAACTCTTTCTTCTGATGAATTAATTAGCAACTCAGAATTTATGCCAACCAACAGCAAACCTAGAATTGCAAGGTTCTTCTTGCTCAGGCACTAGCTTCAAGTGTATCAATAAAGGAAACCATTGTGGTAGCCAATTCCAGAAGAAGCACCATACAATAACACCATCATCAGTGCTACAGAGCCACAGGTAATATCCTTACTCTGGGCCAAAAATCTCCTACCAACTTTCTTTCTTTTCCTGAATAAATTAAGGTAAGAAGAAGTCTTAGGACCTAGGAGCTGAGTGAATCAACCAATAAAAAAGTTTGACAGAGCAACGTGATTATAAAAAACAACAAAGAGAAAAGAAAACAACAGAGAGACCGAGGCCCATCAATAGCAGCAGTCATGGTGCTGGTTCTTTTAGAGTCTTAGCATCACAAAGTACAACAATGCCACTGTCACAGGAATGCTTTAACTGTAGTACATGTAAGCTGTGGGCTGTAGTAAAGGGTGCTGAACAAGCACAACAGGAGGGATAACAGCTGTTATTCCCAGGCTCCACTACATGGGTGACATTCTTACAGCTCTCCCAGGGTGTCTGGAAGGGAGGATGGGTTCTAACTACTAGGGCCTGGCATATTTTGCCTGTTTTGATGAGGCTAGGTGAGTCTAGCATCAGAAGTCATCATTCTTTCTTATTAGTCTTCAGGGAGGAAATTCATTTCCTCTAAAACACATGGGCATGGACTTAAATGAGATATTAAAGGTCTCTTAGTTCAACTCCATCATTCAGAGATAAGGAATGAGTCCCCTGAGTGGGAAGGCTCTCTTTCATGAAAGAACTTATTTTCTAAAAGGTCTTAGAAGGACTTTTGCCAGTCTGTAGGATGAAAAAGAGGTTGTCTTGAGGCAAACTCATTAAACTTAAAAAGTATTTAGTTTACAGTCAAGATTTTAGGCATCCTTAGTTATGGCCATAGTTAAATTATAAAACATTATAAACTATAGAAGAAGAGCAAATAAGGACAAATTGCCTATGAAATTATTACAGGTCATTATGTAGCACAAACAGTGTAACTGAGATACAAATACATGAAATCCCCACAGCCAAAGAGCCACAGAGCCACAGAGTCACACAGTCACACAGCCACACAGCCACATAGCCACACAGCCACACAGCCACACAGCCCCATTTTATAGGCACACCTGGTCTCTTTATGTGAGGTATATAACTGCCCAATAACAGAAATAACTAAGAAGGGTAGATGCAAAATCTCACAAATAATAAGATGTTTTTCTGAACATTATATTCTTTGGTATGTATTTTAAATATGATTATTGCATGCAATGTCACTTTGTTCTAATAATAGTTGCTGTTTTGTGATGTGCTACTGTTCTATCCTGATGGAATCTTATGAGAACCAGATGGGTTGTCAAAGGACTTGATATGCAAATCAAGATGCATGGAATTTGGAATATAGTATCATGAGGAAAAATTTTTTAAAGCCTATGATTTAGAAGTACTTCAATTACGGTTGCTTCTGTTACCAACTTCATAATGAGGTCCATAAGATTATGGACACATTAGCCCCAGTAAAGGCGCTTGGTGATTTCCATCTATGTGAATCTCAACCCAGTGCCATGCTGCTTTGGGAGGATGTCACAAATATCACAGTACTTTCAATTCCTACCATGCTGGAATTAAAACACATCCGTTGTCTGTGAGGGAAAATGATTGCTGAAGTCATTGTCACTTATGTGACTCAAAGCCTGCCTAGATTTCTGGCCTAAATTTGATGCCTTTGGATTTAATATAGAAATCAGCTGAACAACATTTATAAAACTAAGCATCTGAGAACAATTCAACGGGCCCCAAGAATTCCCATGAATGACTTTCGTTAGGTATCTCATTTCACTCTTCACATCACTAGTAAGAAATGATATTTATTGTTCCTTCCTGAGTGGCAAGAAAGAGCTATAAACTTGCAGTTCCTAAGGTCATGTAATAGAAAATTTAACCTAAAAATGTTGGTCAAGAGACAACATAATGAATGAATAAAATTAAGACAAATTTTAGACAGTTGTTATTTACATATGTACAAATCTCCTGGCATCATATCCAGCATCTTTAACTTTGTTGTGCACTGAGCATAGTAACCATGTGGTCCTGAGAGGTGTCATTCATCTGTTTAATTAGGCCTAAGGAAAGCACTTGTTTCAAATTAGGAGCAAGAACATTTCTGGGAAGGACATAATAGCACTAACAGTGGCAACTTTCTTAAACAATGGGAACTTTCAAGCTGTTTGTTGATGAGACTGAGTGTGCTGCTTTTACTCACTCGGCTTTTCAGATTTCACAAGCATCCATTTCTTCATTACCCCTGGCCACAGCTATCCTCAGCATCATCTTCTGGGAGAAGACTGTGCAGGAATTGGTTGGTTGCTGTCACACCAAATACATGACAATATAATAATTACAGCATTGGTTCTAATACAGGATTATTTGCACTTCATGTGTACTTGGGGTTTACATATCTTAAGATTAGTTTCTTTTTTTTATTATGTGTATTTATTACTTCTCCATCACATCCCCCTCCTTCCACCCCTCTTGGTCCCAGTCTCCCACCCTCTACCACCTCTCCCACCTATCCTACTCCTCTGGTGTGAGGTGCTCCCACATCTCAGCCCACCTCAGTTCATCAGTCATATGAGGGCTAAGAGCTTCCTCTTGCACTGGGGCCCACCCTCAAACCCTTGAACCCTCTTTCCCCTCTCCCACTATCCTACTTCTCTGGTGTGGGGTGCCATACATAATAGCCCCCATCAGTTCAGCAGCCATATGAGGGCTAAGAGTTTCCTTTTGTACTGGGGGCCTAACATGGCAGCTCCACTAGGGCAAAGTGTCCCTCTAACAGGTAACAAAGTCTATGTTCCTGCTCTTTTTGGTATGTTGGTTGTAGGATAGTTATCCTGTATTATATGGCTAAGATCCAGTTATAAGTGAATAGATGCCATGTGCATCCTTCTGAGTCTGGGTTAGCACACTCAGGATGAGATTTTCTAGTTCCATCCATTTGGTAGCAAAATGCATGATTTCCTTGTTTCTGATAACTGAGTAGTGTTTCATTGTGTAAATGTACCACAGCTTTTTATCCATTCATCAGTTGAGGGACATCTGAGTTATTTCCTGTTTCTAGCCATTACAAATAAGGTTGCTGTGAACATAGTTGAGAAGATTATCAGCAATATTCTGAATACAGACATGCAAGTAAGCTGGATTCACATATGTTTAAGGAAAATGACAAAGAGGATGTGAGGGAGAGTTGGAGAAAGAGGGTGAATTAGTGTACTCTGTGAAGAGAGTATAATGTGTTTTTCTATTCAGATGATTTGGCCTAATTTGGTCATCTCTCCTCCTGAACAGCTAATAGTCTGTTGGTTCAACAGGTAAAAGGAAATGGCTTTGTTCCAACCTCTCAGCTCCACGGCCATTACTTTTGTTTTCTGAAAAGACGTTCTGTTATTCTCGCGTCTGAGCCATGGTCTATGTTCATTTCTTTACCTGAATTTACTTACTATCTCATTGCCTGTCACCTGGTGCATCAAGCACTTTGTGAGAGCAGAGAAACTACTCACAAATAACTGTCTTTGTATGGTGGATATACCCTGTTAGTCTGTCTAGTCAACTAACTCCCATTTTCACAACAAACTCTAATGCTATACTCTCTGTAATTCTGTCAGTCTCAGCTGTTTGCTCAATCTCCAGAAGAATTAAAACAAACAAACATAAAAGCATGTGACCCTGGTGAGAAACCATCAGTAACCCGAAATCCCTGATAAGGAGAAAAGTATCAGTCTTAGATTATAAGCTATTATACTTTGGGCTTCTGATGGTTCTTTTCACATCAGAAAGATGTTGCCAGGGAAGGAAGCTAAATTAAGTAATAACCACATAAGGAAGCAATGTTGATTGATAGAAGGAAGAGATGAAAGCACACCCTTTGGGTTCTCACATTCAGCAGGCACTAAAGACAGCTATATTTCAGAAGCCTCTGGAAAAAAACATCTCTCTTTTCTCTTTCTCTCTAATTTTCTTTT
Organism: Lophiomys imhausi; assembly: GCA_907164525.1. Classification (NCBI taxonomy): domain Eukaryota; kingdom Metazoa; phylum Chordata; class Mammalia; order Rodentia; family Muridae; genus Lophiomys; species Lophiomys imhausi. Next base: position 3,740,352 of record CAJQZJ010032362.1, on the reverse strand, counting down.
TGTTTGTGTTTACCCAAATAAGAGTTTGTCATTCTAAAGAAACTTATGAGTACTATTTTATGTTTTTTAATGTTTCATATTAAGCTTCCTTCAGGAATATAGATTTTGTTACCTGTTAATAAGTCACATTGCCCTAGTGGTGCTGCCTTGTGGGCCCCCAGTGCATGAGGAGGTTCTTGGCCCTCATATGACTGCTGAACTGGGGTGGGGGACTGTTATGTAGGGACACTCCACTCCAGAGGAGTGGGATGGAGGGGTTAGGGAGTAGAGGGTGGGAGGGCAGGACTGGGAGGGGTGGAAAAAGGGCACTGTGATGGAGATGTACCCTGTAGGAATAAAGAAACATTTAAAAAATTAAATAAATATGATTCATAAACTAGAGCTGATACACTAGATGGGATGTTACAAAAAGCCATCTGTGAATACAAAGATGATAGTGGTGATGGTGCCAGTATGTGACATGAAAGTTTTGAAGAATGTTAGTAAACAATACTCTGAGCATTTTCCTTCACCTAACTCTCCTTGAGATTTTTTTCTTCAATTATGAGTTGTCTATGTACTTGCCAAAAAAAAATAATAAAATAGCTATCTCTGTATATGTAATGCACCATTAATCTTATAGAGGTATTTTCTTTTAATATACTTGCTTTGAACTGCATGCAGTGTGTCTTCATACTTGATTGTTTATGTGACTTAATGATTGAAAATCAGCCTTTTTTGATCATTAAAGACAGTTCCCTTTCCTTAACTCCTACTGAAACAGAATAGCATAGTCATTGCTTCTTGTTCTTTCTATTAATTAAGAAATTCAAATAAACAATTCTGAATATATATATATATATATATATATATATATCCCTCATCATAGATATATAGACCCAGTCTATATCAAGTTATATTCCTTAGTTTATTCCAAACACTACTTTAGTAGTTTGGACTATGTAAAAAACAAACAAAAGCCACTAGTAGTGTGAAAATCCTAGAGGGAGGATAAAATTATGCTGTGGTAGAAATTAATGACCTCCAGAATGCATGTGGCATTTGAATTCCTCTTATACTCCCTGATAATAACATGACATTGATCAGATAACAGAGCCAGGCTAAACTTTATTCCAAATATGTACTGTGAGTGATAACAGGACTGGGAAGGAAAGGTTGCCATAACATTCTTTTTTCAAAAGTGTTAGGAAGGCCTTCTGCCAGGAATACTGTTCTTCCCAAGGGCGTGTGTGTGTGTGTGTGTGTGTGTGTGTGTGTGTGTGTGTCAATTTTAAAGGGAAAACTGAGACTTAGGGAGAAATGACTATCTCCACACTCCAAACAAAAACAATCTGATGAGAGAAACCAAGCCAGGCTTGAAGACTCCATACTCCCAGCACAGTGAGTGCTGCCCTAGACTGCCACCCTTTCCTGAGCCCTTTGTTCTGTGTTCTATGTATGGAACCCTCCAGTCCATCTTCCCTTTCTTTCAACTTGAAAGTGTATTTTTGTATGTGTCATTAATAGCTGAATATGTTTCTAGTTTGGATATCTTGGGTAAGATGAGTGCCAGAAGGATGTCATTAGAGTCTTGTTGGTCTTGCCTTACACGTCCATTCATCTGGGATCCTGCAGCTTTTCTCAAAATACTCCCACTGCCCTCAGTACCCACAAAAAATGATTCCTGGATCTGTTCCCTCATAGAGAGGCCATGTGTGACTCAGGAAATATAGGCCACAGGCACCTGCTTTCATGGTTAGAACACCGTTGTCTGACTTGTAGAAGGTAAGGTAAGAGCTTCAATAGAGACTTAGTTCACTCTACAGAATGTGTTCTTTATGTAATAAAATTTGCTTTTCAGTGGTAAGTCTTTTTTTTCCCTGAAATGGAATATTTCATCTCAGCCTGGAAAAAAAAAGCCTTTTTTTTTTCCAGTTCCATCAAGATGTTTTTAATGATGATGCAACATTTTTTTCTCTTTCTGAAGCAATTGGCTTTCATACACTTAGTTTTTCCTATGGTCCTTTAAAAGCTCAAGCTCCTGAATCAATAATATGAAACTGCATTATCTGTCCTAAACAATTATTTACAGAGGATAGGACCACTTGCAATTTAACACGTCATTTAGAAAGTGCATTTAGGAGTTGGGCTGCTTGCCTTTTTACCAAGCAGACTGAGGATGAAGGAAGCAATTTAAGGGTGAGGGGTAAGGTCCATGCACAAGACAACAACACTATAAACATTCTTGAAGAGGCGGAAGGCTTCAGGCTCTGGAATTACCAGGGAAGAATTACAACATTGCAGGGTCATGTACACTGAGAGATGATATGCTGAGTCACATGGACGTTAAACTGTTTTAAAATAATGAGATCTTAATTGCAGTGTTTTTTTTTTTTTACATACTAAATCTATGGTACAGATCACTGAAAGAAGATATGCTCATCCTGAAGGAACTGACCTGTGTGTTTACAATACCAGCTATAATCTACTGTGAAAAATAGCATCGCACTGTCTAATACCACTATGGCAAGTGGCCCATGGAGACGAATTTAAAATACAATGCAATGAAAATATAAAAGACAGACGAAAACAGGATCTCTGATCCTGAATCTCAGGGCATGCTTGACAGCAACTCTCTTTTCAGTGTGAGAGACAGTCACTGACCTGAAAACGAGCTTCTTCTCAGAAGCTGATTCAGAGAGGATGTGAGGGACTCAGAGGTTCTCTGTGAGCTTCTTATGAGCTGTTAATGACTTCTGCCATAAATTCAACAGAGGAAGGAGAGAAACGCCAGTGGCTGAGCACATTGTCCACTCCTGTTCTGAATACTTTGTATAAATCCTTCTAGCACTAAATATGCCAACACCAACACTAAATAAGAACCCAGTAAGTGTTTGGCTAATGACGATATAAATGATCCAAGAAAATTATCTTGCTCTTTTTTCACCTGTAATTCTGTACTTGGAATATCTATTGAATCCTTTACTTATCCCAAGGAACAGTGTGAGCAGATCTGATGCTCAGACAGAAAAGTCTCGTCTTCTGTGATTGCCTGGAAGATTCTTTAAGTGAAGTATTAGTTTAAATAGCCTAATCAAACTCCACATTTCAAACTGCTCTTAGTCTTTTAATCTGCACCCTTATAAGAGCATCTTTATTAAGTCTATTGACTGTTGCCAGTCCTCCCACTGGAATGAATCTTCCACTAGAGTTAGCATCTTGCTTTTATCAGGACTGACCCAGCAGAAGTGCACTAAGCATTCTTTAACTAAATATCCTTTCTTATGTAACCCTTTCTACCCAGATGCTGACTTAATATCGTGAAGACGAAAGATGCCTTCAATTTCTCCTGTGTTTTCTGGGATTTGCATCAAACTATGGTGATCTGCTGTTTAGTAAACACTAACAATTGAAAGACATTAATGTAAATGTTACAAAATGGTACTTAACTTAGTTTTTATAAATAACTCAGGAAGCCACACACTACTGCTATATCACAGAAAATATTTTCTATGACTTTATGTATACTAGGTACCTTGACAAATGATTTACACATGTTATCCAATTTGGTGTTTGCAAATAGCCCATATGGTAGCTAGAGTCATTGTCCTTAACCTACCAATGCTAAGAATGATGTTGAAGAGCTTCATAGATGGTGAGTCCCAATGACTGAGATGCACCAAGAGCCCCAATGTTTAACCAGTGTTCTAGGTAAAGTGGAAAGTTCAGAGAGAGTATGAAGCTACCCTGTCTTTTAAAAAATGTCCCTTATTTTGGTTCTACTGTGAACTGTCATTAACCCAGTCTCTCTTACCATGTTTTCCTAGCTAACATTGATAGTTAAGTTCAGCTAAGAAAACTGAACTGCATATAAAAAACAGTATATAATCCTTTCTTGAAATTTTCATAAAGAGAACAACAGCAACAACAAAACCCTTATGACTCAGATGAACTTGCAGAAAAATACCATCTCCAGCTACCTGTTGTTACAAAGCAGTCTGCAACTGAGCCACATAACAACTTTTGAGCCAGATAGCATGATCCATAAGTAGAAGAATGCTTCTGCTGCTAGGCCAGCTAAATGAATATTGTTTGGTCTTATATAGATTTGAATGTTTAAGATAACCAACTTGACCAGTTACTAAGGGTACAGGAATCTCCAAACTGACATGAGGAAGTTAGGGAATCAAGGAAAACTAGGATAACCGATGAACACACTGGAGAGGTGTGGACAGCCACACCTTCAATGAACCACTAGCTTTTCTGAGAAGACAGACACTAGAAAGAAATTATAATTGAGATGAATTTTAGTAAGAAGTATACAGTACAGCTTTGGAAGCATGCTTTTAAAAAAAAAAAGAAAAGAAAAACCTTATTCATTTGGACTTAGAAACTGGGGAAGTTCTCCCTTAGGAAATGAAATATAAGTGGTGAATTTCATTCTCCAGTTATTGTTGTTTTGTAAATGTCTAATGTATGCCTGGAGCTATCCTCAAAGCTGAGGGATGATACTGAACAAGACTGTTCCTTCCCCTTTCTGAACAATCTCGCGGTTTTATTCAGGATACATTTAGTAAGTGGCCGAGTGATATGTTCTGGGCCCAGTGAGGAGGGGTACTGATTCTAAAGAGGAGTTTTAGATTTGAACTCAGTCCATAACAGTAGAGAAAAATCAGTCAAGTGACAATTTAGGAAGGATCATTAATGCTAGTGTGAGATCTTTGGCCATCTTGAAGCCAACACACATAACCACCCTTAAGGGACATTCTCCTCTTGCTTTGCATTCCACTACAAGAACTGTATTTCCTCTAGTAAAACTCCAGTTGTCCAAACCGAGAATATGCTGCCTTCTTTTCCCAGATTACTCTCTCCAACTCCACCCCTGTAAGGGTCATTTCTTCACCTTACTCATTCATATTGTCCAAAAGTCTCTTCCTCAAAAAGCCTTTTTTCATATTGGGTCCATGAAAACTATCATTCACATTCAAGGAACTGACACCCTTATTCTGTATTGCCAAGAAAAATAGCAACTATTCACTGGTGGCTATTATTCTTAAATCAGTTAAGATTAAATTTAAAACCCTGCTCTTCCATTGTTAGCAAAATGGTGGATAGCAACGTGTGACTACCATTTGGAGAAACACAGAGAATACTAGAACCACTGCAGAAACCTTTTAGGACAGCACTGCACTACATTCCTTTGACCACTGACTCCTTGTTTATGTTGACACATCTGTCGTATTATACATTAAAATCTATGAAGATGGACTTGGAAGACGGCGTGGAGGGTTTGAGTGTTTGCAACCAAGTTTAGTGATTCAAATAGTAGCCCCAGGACCCAAAGTATGGAAGGAGGAAACAGATTCCTGTTGTTTAACACACACACACACATGCACACACACACATACACACACACTCTTTTTAAAAATTAAAATATCTGAAGGAAAGCCATTTTAGTATTACTTTTTCCATTTATTCATCTTACTTAAGAATACTGCAAGACACTAATTGCTCTCTAATTTTGGCAAGTTTGTAGAGGGGGAAAGCATGTGTGATTGATGCCACTGAGCTAATGGGTTGCCTTTTTCTGTTATCTAGAAACCTTCTTACCAATATTGTTATTTTTGAATTCCTTAAGATTAAACTACACTAAAAATATTTTTAGATAAACATAACTAGTTCATTGAGTTGTGTCTACATCCAAGATATTTTTAAACCCCTTGAAACCTCTTTCCACCCACTGATGGGCTATGATGACTTAGAACAGTAGGTCATCTCAGCTAAGGAACTTTTTGAGGTAAGGATAATGATGCAAGCTGAGGAAGAGCATAGAGACCTGTAGGGAAGTACAGACTCTATCACCTGAGGATAAAGGGCTGTGCATTTTATTCTTTTTTTAATAATTTATTTTTTATTTCTTCAAGTTACATCTCAATCACAATCCCCTCCCTACTCCCCCTTCCAGTCCCACCCTTCCACCCTCTTTCCCCTCAACCCCCCATTCTCTACCCCCCCATTCTCTACCTTTTTTTTTTTTTAGTTTAAGGTATTTCTTTAATGCAATGAGAAGGTATTGAAGAAGTTCTGGCATGGTAAACTTGTTTTGTTTTAAAATTCAGCTGTAGTAAGCTCAGACCAAAAGAAGAGAGAGAGAGAGAGAGAGAGAGAGAGAGAAGAAGGAAGAAAGAAAGAAAGAAAGAAAGAGAGAGAGAGAGAGGGAGGGAGGGAGGGAGGGAGG
>CAJQZJ010032362.1:3688311-3734035 GCA_907164525.1 Lophiomys imhausi | reverse complement strand
AAAGAAAGAAAGAAAGAAAGAAAGAAAGAAAGAAAGAAAGAAAGAGACTTGGGAAGAAGGGATTTCCAAAAGTGCAGCCATAAGGGGTACAGACCGAGTGAGGGAGGATCTAAGTAACAGAAAATGGAAGTGGTAAGACATAATCGAGCTTAGTCAGAGCCCGGGGTAGGTCATGGTGGCTTGGAAGGACATAGAAAGTATTTGGAGCTCCCACAGATTGGTAAACCTGAGAAAGACCTTGATCTGAGCGCTTACATAAGAGCACATGCTTTTCAGAATGCTTACTTTGAAGACGGTAAAAGGAAGACATGTAGGTACATTAACACAGAGGGCAGTAGGGGAAGGGAGGTGGTGTTAGCCCAGGGAGAAGCACATGATCCTAGGCAGTGAGAAGGAAGATGGCAGCTTATGGAGGCAGCTGTGAACTGTCACTTACAGGTCTGAATGGGCTATAATCACCACACATTTTTACTTGAATGCATGGATTTGGGCATAGTTGTCTTATGTGGGGAGCTAGGAAAGAATGCTTTTGATAGGGAAGTCGAAGAGTTCAGTGGGAGTCAGACTTCACGTTGGACCCCTGATACACATTTACATTGGAATGCCCAAGAAATCACTTACAAAAAGGCATAATAAGAGGAATAAGACAGTGATAAAAACTGAAATTACAGGCAGATGATTATTAAGTGAAGCTTATATGGAATCACTTTCTTCCAAATATTTCTAACATTCCTAACAAAATAAGAGTTTTTACAAAATGTAATGAATCTTTTTGTAGACCAGGCTGGCCTTGAACTCACAGAGATCCGCCTGGGTCTGCCTCCTGTGTGCTGGGATTAAGAGCATATGGTATTTATTGTTATAAGAAAAAGAGCCTTTTATTGGACTAAAAGTGAGAGCTGTTGGGGAAAAAAAGACACACCCTAAATTAAAAAAAAAAAAAAGGCAGATAGGATGGTGAGGGGGAAGAGGGTAGGAGGGTGGAACCAGAAGGGACAGTAGGGAGGGGAACATGATTGTGATGTAACTTGAAGAAATAAGTGTTAAAAAAAAATATAAAGGATCTAGATAGTCACTTAGAACTTGTCTATTTCTCAAAAGAGTGAACTGCTTAGAACAGAGGAAGTAATGTGTTAAAGACTGTAGGTAGCAAAAAACAGGGGAGGAAAGGAGAAGAAAGGAAAGAAAGGAGAGGAGTAGGGAAGTAGGCAAAGAGAGGGGGGGAGGTGACAGATCTTCTATACAAATGAAATGCAGTCCCATCTTAATACTTCATCATAGCTAATCATGCTATAGCAAAACACAACAGCAAGAAACAGCTTAGTTTAGTTGTGTGGAGAGCTCTTCTGCTTTCTAAAATATCACATGATACCTATGGACTGCTATGGGAAGTATTGATTATGATTAATTGTTGACTCTAAACATTGTAGCCATTGTTACAATATTAATTAGGTTAATGGAGCATTAATATGGACTAAAAATGTGATACCAGCCACATTCTAATTCTAAGAACCAATATCTCATTAACAAGTCATTGTTGCATCTATAAGCATCATTCAATTAATCTCATAGTACACAAAAACCATATTCCAAATACTGAGAAAAAGTTAGGTTTACATGAATCATGAGTTTCCTTATTTTTGAGAGGAATGGTCTTTATACACATAGGAATTGTGGAACTAGTCTGGTTCTGTTTTTGCTTAGGCTCCAACAAGCCAAACGTGATTTAATTCATTCCTAATCTTTGTAAGCATAAAGATTTTTGAGTTGTTTAATCACTGCAACATAGAATCACACAGAATAAATAAGTAAAATACCAAAATAAGGTTCTGACATGGCTCAAGTACTACCGGACACTCCAAGAACATCAAATCTCACGACAAAACAAGAAAACAATAAATCAAAGCAAAACTGATAGGCTAGATTTGTATTCTTTTCCAGTCACGGTATGAGGATAGCCCTGGCAGGAGCCCTCCACTAGGTCATATTGTATTGATCACTGGGCTACTAGGCTGCTGGAAAGGTCCATGGCCAGAGGCTTAGTGACAGATTGTCCATCACTATAATTTCTAAAATGCCTAATGGAGGAGTGTCAGCCTTTGCAACCCAAGGATCAAAGGATTAATTCAACTCTCAAACTCATATCTCACATGTATTTTTCACTCTAAAATAAAATGAATCCAAAGCCTGCATTCATCAAATTGATTTTTCTGTGTATTAATGTCAGAATTTACAGATTTTCTTTCAAGGTCTTCAAAAGTCCCTAAATGTCATGATAAATAATATACTCACAGGTTAATTTACAGAAAAAAATTCAGAGTTTCTTTTTGAGTTCTTATTTGAACAGCAGATCCATAGATTATTATCAGTGATAGAAAAAGTTTTAGAAGTATTTTCATTTATAAAACTGAAATGGGAAGTTGGGAATCTATTGAGTGTTGGGTTATTTATAATTAAAATTGAACAGGAGCAATTAGGATTATTCAAATCTTTATACTGACATTGATTTTACAATATTTCGATATCTTTGTAATATATTTTTTAAAGTACTAAACATTAGTATAAAAATAATTTTCATGCATCTAGCTCTCTCTTTCTTTCAAGCAGCCTATTAATCCCCAACTGCAGCTTTAAACCGACTGCACTCACTTCATTCTTTTTTTTTATTCAAGTTACATCTCGCTCACAGCCCCCTCCATTTTCCCCTCCCCAGTCCACCCTACCACTCTCTTCCAGATCTCCCTCCTCTGCTTTTCCTCAGGTAAGGGGGGCCCCAAATATCACACCCCGTCAGTTCATTGGTCACATGAAGGCTAAGAGTTTCCTCTTGCACCAGGACTTGACATGGCAGCCCAACTAGAGTAAGATGTTCCATTCTTACAGAGAGCTGGTCCTAGCACAGTTCTTATTAACAATGTTTTCTGTATAATTAGATGTATTAAGTTGTGCTATGGTGGTCATTGTCTCCCTGAGTGACCTTGTAGGGAATGTGAAATTTACAGTCCTTTTACTTCTTCATAAGAACATAGGTTGAAACAACAGGGTCAAAAGAACTTCTCTTCCTAAGATGGTCTTCAACTTGGATCTGAGGGCTATCTATCCTCATTTAGGTTCTTTGATGCAACTCAAAACCTCACGGAAACACTTACATAATATGTGCATTACTCTGTTTTTACTGGGTGAAAGGGCAACTGTTTTATTTGACTAGCTTATCAAGTTCTGCTGTGTAGCTCTGAAGGGAATGAAAATTATTAAAAGACCCCCCAAGTCGGCAGTAGAGCCAGGCCAGCCACCAGGTGATTCCCGGAACTTAGCTGACCATAAACAGGTTGAAACCAAGAATGAAGGTCAATTGGGCCACGGGCCCCCAGGGCTTCAGGAACTGGCTGACCACAAAGTAGATAACAAAACAAGATTAGATTCATTCCTGAGACAAACAGATGTAGGATGTTTCCCGCTGATTAACTAATGGGCTGGGCTGGTACATTCCAGCTGTATTCCCCTCCCCCCCTTGGGTTGTGGTAAACGATGGGCTGGGCTGGTACTTCCCACTTGTAATTTCCCTCACCCCCTTAATCTGTGGTGCTCCCCTATAAAATATTGGACTCTCCCCCAAATCAGGGTCACGGCTCCTACCCCTGCGTGGGATACGAGTGGCGCTCCTCAGTGCACTGAGCCCCCCCCCTTTTCCCCTTTTCCCCCCGAAATAAACCTCTTGCGATTGCATCAAGATGGTCTCTTGCAAGTTTTGGGGTGGCTGTGATATCCTGAGCGTCGGGTGAGGAACTTCCCTCCCCCGGGTCTTTCAGCTCAAGCAGTGGAAATTGCATATTATAGTAGGTAAGAGAACATCTCCCTAGCCAGATACTTAGATGTCAGTCTTACTCTTCAAAATATAGATTTTCTGACCCTGTACAAGTTATATAATTTATTCATAGGGCAGCTCTCTTACAGTGTTTTTTTAAACTTGTAATATCTATTAAAATGTAAACATTCTGTAAATGTGGTGTTGAAGAAATAGTGATGAGAGAAATGCCATCTCCCCACCTCTTTCCTCAACATAAGCTCCATGCTCCCCTTTTCCTTCTATACTCTTTTGTCCCCAATAATCCCCCTCCCTTTTCATGTGCAGTGTTTCACTCCTCCTTCCCCCTTAAAATTTTTTCCTTATGCTTTGTTTCACTTTCTAGTTTCCTGGTTTCCTCCCCCACTTACTCCCACCAAAATACATACACTTAACAAAGACATCAGATTTCTATGTTGTTGCTGTTTTAATCTTTTTAACATTTAGTCTTATTATTTTCTGTGTATGTATGTACACACAGACATAAGATGACAACTTATAGGAGTTTTTTGTCTGTTTCTATCACATATGTTTCCAGGGTTGAACTCAGATCCTCAGACTTGGCAGGAGTCATCTTTACACACTGAGTCAACCCACCATCGCACTTTTGTTTATGTTTAAAGATTTGAGTTATTTTCCATTATGTGTGCATGTTTAAATATGTGGACTTTGGTGCAGGTATCCTGTGGAGATCAGATGCTGTGAATGATCTGGAATTGAAGTTTACAGGAAGTAGTTATTCACCTGATATGGGTGCTGGGCACCAAACCTGGGTCCTCTGCAAGAGTAGTGTGTGCTCCTAACCACTGAATGACTTCTCCAGACATATTACTAGACGGTTTTAAAGTCTCAAGTGCATACTTGAACAAAAATGGCCTTAGATAACATACTACTATATACCATGAATATACACAATAAAAATATAGACTGAACACTTTAAACTATTTTGTTCATGTTTTAAATTTTCTATGGAATCAAATAATTCTTCACTTAACTAACATGTAAGTCAAAACTAATACTTATTAGATGTTTGTGAAATGGATGAGTTGACTAAGGGTTTTGAGCAAGAAGGTCAGTTAACATCTAACCTTAATCAAACTCAGGCATGACCCAATTTATCCCCAATCATGCTGCATAGTGAGGGAGAGTTAGGGAGAGCTGCTGAAGAAGACACTCTGTCACTGTCTTAAGTCAATTTCTTTTCATGTAAGCAAGAAACTACTTTACATTATCTTTGTCTTACTTGTTTGCTCTCAAGGTACATTTTTGCCAAATTCTTAACTTAGATGTACAGTGTAGATAATGATTTATAAGTGGCAAAAACTAATCTCCCAGCAGGTACCTTATTTTCAGGTTGTTTGATTCTCAATTTCTTCATTCAGAACATCCATTCTAGGTGTTACACAAACCCATTAAGTTGCGGGACAAAAACTGGGGAGAGAAAAATTCTCATGTGGTTGTAGTTACAGAGTAATTTCAGCACTGTGGTTACTATTTCAGTTATTAGCAGTAAGTATTTAGCAGACATCTGTTAACTCTGGAGTTGGAGGCAACCTTGCTCTCTCACAGCTGGAAATCTGGAATAATGATCTCTGAATACTAAATTTACCTTTGAAGTGCATTTTGTACTCAAACATTCTGAGGCATTTCTCACACTTCCTAATTATTCCAGACTTGAGACATGGCTTGCTACATTAGAAAGAGCTGCACTCAAGGTCATGTTAGCTCTCAGATCTGTTACTCTCCTCATTAGCAGTAAGATTTCTGAACAACTCTTAAATCCCAGGGTGGAGCATTTTAGAGCATAAAATAAAGAGAAGGGAGAACTGGATAAATACGAATCCCTGTCAAAACAATGCTGTATCTTTGCCACTAAAAAAGAAGTCAGTGAAATGACTGTGTGAAATACAATCCCCATTGAATCGCTCCTTTTGTATCAGCCTGGAGACTTCAACTTTTGTTGTTTTGTTTCTTTCATGAATGAACGTGGAAGACATAGCGGAAGGATGCATGTATCTCTCTGAAGGTATTCAAGCAAAGCACCCTGTTGCCTACGTAATCAGTGGGTTCTATAATTATGTTTTACTCTCCATGCTGACTCTAGTTTGATTGTAATTCATATTCAACCATCAAATATTTGATATGGATTGACTATACTGGGACTATAAGACATAGAAATAAATTATACGAGTCCCAGCCTTTAATAACCCACACAACTGGGGATTTAAGAGAAGTATCAGGGTGATGTCAGAATAAAATATCCCACACCTTAATTTCCTCTACAAGTTGTAAAATAAAATAATAACAATGATATAAGTACACATTCCCTTTGTGAGAAATCTAGAAAACACTTAATTCTCCTGTATCCAGATGAATATGAAAAGCCGCACATCTGATGCAGGAGAATTATTATCCCATGTGCTTATCATAATCAATCTCCCTGGTGCAGAATAGCATGGAGTTTTCCTTGAGAAGGGAAGAAAAGACATGTTTTTATTTCAAAATTTTCCATTTTATTGAAGATAGATTATTTTCTTATATGATATATCCTGATTACAGTTCCCCCTTCCCATATTCCTTCCAGTTCTTCCCCACATTCCCTCCCATCCAGATTCACTCTCTTTTTGTCTCCCAGTAGGAAAGAATGGGCTTCTAAGAGATAACAACAAAATATAACAGAACAAATATAAATATAAAATTTAGTAAGGGAAAACAAAAAACATCACATAGAAATTAGACAAGCCAAATCAAAGAAGGAAGAGAGAGACTCAAGGGCAGGCACAAGAATCAGTGACACGCTTGTTCACACACTCAGGCACCATTAAAAAAATACTAAACTGAAAGCTATAAAATATACACAGAGGAATTGGTGCAGAACCATGAAGGCCTTGTGCTTGCTCCTTCAATCTCTGTGAGTTCATATGAGTCTTGCTCAGTTGTTTTAGAGAGCCTTGTTCTCCTGGTGTCCTCCATCACCTCTGGCTCTTACACTTTTTCTGCATCCTCTTCTATGGTGTTGCGCACACTCTGAGGGGAGATATTTGATGAAGGTTGTCTGTTCCAAGCTCTCTTTTTCTTTGTAATGTCTGAGTCACTGTATTTGCTCCAATCTGCTGCAGGAGGAATATTCTCTGGTGATAGCTAAACAAAGGACTTATATATATGTATAGCAGAATATTATTAGGAGTCATTTTTATCAATACCTTTTTTTTTAAACCTGTAGTATTTAGTTTTATCCTATGTCTCTGGATTATCTAGTCTCTGGTTCTCAGTCACTTAGTCAGTGTCAGGCCTGGGTGGACCTTAAGTCAAATCAGACATGGGCTGATTACTCCCACAAGTTTTGTGCCACAATTGCTCTAGCAATTTTTGCAGGCAAGACACTATTATAAATCAAAGTTTTTTTTTTATCTTGGTTGTTGTTTACATTTCTCTTTTGTTAGCCTGCAGAGTAACTCCCTGTACTAAAGGGACTAGAAGATGGAGGTGACAGTACTGTGTAGGAGCAAGCTCAATATCTCCAGGATCAATGAGTTGTGAGGGTGTTGTCTTTGGCAATGGGGCTTTGCTATCAGTGTATGCTGAGGAACATATTGTCCTGGAAATAACATGAGTTGTTTGGGTATTTCCATGTGATCCCTTTGGCTAATAGCTAAATTGAATGTAACCCAGTCCTGGTATGAAGTTTTGTTTGGTGACGAGATAGCCAGCTGGGACTCTGTCTCCCTCATTACTTGGAGACTTCATTAAAGTCACCTTCATATATTTTAGGAAGAGTCTATTTCACTTTTTCCATAAAACCACTCAAATGCACCTCAATTCTAGTTGCTTCTCCAAGCATTCCCTAACTCTATCCGGTCTACTCTTCTTCTGTTCCCATCTCCTGCCCCTAGTCCACACTTAAAAATCTATTCTATCCCCCACTTCCAGGGAGACACATGTGAGACACATTTTAATGTGTGGAATTCCTACCCATCAGAATTAGAATGCATGTGGTCCTCAAATTCACATAGATTGTACTCTAAAGGCAAAACCCATAAAATCACAAAACAAGCACTAACAATTATAAGATTTAACTAGTATCAAATATCTTTCCTAATGACAATGGGATGAATATAGAGATCAATAACACAAGGATAATATGGAAAATTCAGATACACATTGACGTTAAACAACCCACTTTTACATAACTGGAGAGACAATGAAAAAATCAAACAAGTAATACAAAAATACTTTGAGACAATTGAAAGTGATAATATAACAGATTTATACTTAGCAACTATAGCAAGAGCAGAGGGGCTAGAAACTAGAAAGCAAAGAAAAAATTAAACGCAAAGATGCTGCATAGAGGAGTATAACAAAAGCTGTAATAGAAAACAACCAAAGAGAGATCAGGAAAGCAATAGAAAAATTATTGAAATTAAGAGCTGTATTATATAATACACACACACACACACACACACACACACACACACACATATTTAAGGAAGAAGAGACTATGAATATGAGAGAGAGAGAGAGAGAGAGTGCTCGAGAGTAGTATACAAGGGAAGAGTTGGATGGAGGAAAGGAGAGGTAGTTATAATTTAAAGAAACAGAAAAATTTTAAAGTAATAGTAATATAGGGCTTCCAGAACTCCACCTAATGTTTGACTGCGTGTCTCAGCATCTATGTTGATCTGCTGCTGGGTAGAATTTTTAATAGGATAGATGTGCTAGGTTACTGTTCCTTTGGGTCTGGGGGTTGTAGGATAGTTATCCTGTACTATATGAGTTACACCCAGTTATAAGTGAATACATGCCACGTGTATCTTTCTGGGTCTGGGTAAGCTCACTCAAGATGTACTTTTATAGTTCTATAAGAGAGGGAGGAAGAATAGAGAAACTCAGAGGGGTCAAGATCAGCACATGAAGATCAACAGAACCAACTAACCTAGGCCCCTAGAGGATTATAGCAACTGAAACATTAACCAAAATAAGAAAGAAAAAAAAAAAAGCTTAGACTTGACCTAGACCTCCCTACACAAATATAAAGGATGGGTAACTTGGTCCTCATATAGATCCCTTAACAAGTAAAGTTGGGGCAGTCTCAGTCAGGAACTTTGTTTCCTGTTAGTGGGACACTTTACACTAGTGGAGCTACCAAGTTGGGTCCCAGAGCAAGAGGAAGCTCTTAGTTTTCATGTGACTGATGAACTGAGAGGGACTGATATGTGAGGGCACCAACACTGGAGAAATAGGATAGATAGGAAAAGGGGTAGAGGATGGGAGGGTAGGACAAGGAAAGGAGGAGGAAAGGGGCAGTGATTGAGATGTAAATTTAATTAATAAATAAATGCATATATAAAATGTAATAATAATGTACATAACATGAAAAATGGGACCTACTTAAGTCAGAAATGTGTGAGCATGACAGTGGCAGGGAACAAGGGAATGGGACAGAGGAGTAGGAAGAAGAAACAATCCCCCCAAAACAGTATGAGCATTTCATTAAAAAATAAAAATAAAAGCTATTGCTTTATATGTTAATTGTAAAAAAGAAAGAAATTAAAACAAGAATTTATCTTGTTAAAGTAAACTGTTTTGTCCAGAGGCTTTCCTGATATTAATTGCTTACTGAAAGATTAAATGATTCATTTTTAAGCAATTAGAGAGTTTCAGAATTTTATAGCTAGAAGGCATCTGGGGAAATTTTTTTTATTTCAAAGATGAAAGATGGCCAATTTGAGGTTCTCTGACCTTCTCACTGCAACAGTAAGTAACAGGACTCTGTCTAGACCTCAAGGTGATGATTTGTCCAGGGGGTATGTGTTTAATTAGGTTTTCATTCCCGAGGGGAGAGACTGTTATATTGAGTTACTGGGGATAGGAGGATAATATGCATCTGGTGTTAATATACCATCACAGATAAAACAATGGCATGCACTCTTCAAAGTGTGAGCCTTCTAGTTTCCAAAAGAAAACAGTTAATGGCAGAATAAACCCCTTGGCCTAACAGTCAGGGTCAAGTTCAGATTATTGGTAAGGTACACATATTTTGATAAGACAAAATATTCATCAGATTAGAATCAGAATTTGTTATTTAAGGGAAGAACCCACTCTGTTCCCTGAAACTGGACATATTGGTGAGGAAGCAATTACAAACTGTATCTTCAAAAGGATCAGATATGATGTAGAGTAGACATAGCCAGAAATTCAAAGAGCAATAAAGAAAGAGAACACATCAGAATCATACTCTCAGTTATCACTAAAATTATAAAGGAAGGGAAACCATCACGCAATGCACTTAGAAACCTTTCAGTATTTGTTTTGCTTTGCTCCTGACCCCTTCCTTGTCACCATGCAAAAATGTAGGCTCTTGCCATGAATGAGTATGCAGCATATGGCTCACTCACAGATGTATTTTATCGTAGCAGAGTCACGTGGGAAAGTGCAGTCTGTCTCATGGTATGATGCTCACTAAACTACAATGGAAGAGGATAGGAGATGTGTGAACTGAGTGGCAGGGAATATAGGTTGATAAGCAAGTTTGCAGATAGGCTAAAAATGGATGTTCTGACTACAAGTAAATCCTCTAATCATATAGATGCAACCTATAAAAGGGATCCATCATAACACGTTGTTAGTTTAATTCAAAAGAGAAAGTGTCCAGCAACATGGACATTATCTAAACATTTACCTCACTCATCTCCTGGCTAGATACAGCCCACGAAAATTACATAAGATCATTCAGCTATACTTTTATATAATGGTGTCACTTGAAAGTAATTTGTCTGGAAAAAATGCAGTCACAATTCACAACTTTTGCCAGAGATGAAAAACAAAATTAGTTGAAAAGTCAGTAAATAATCCAACATATACCTTCTGAGTTCTACATGAGATCGGAGGTAATTTACAACATGGTACAGGAGTCTAGTAAAATGGGAAGGTTGCATAGAGGTGATCAGTTGTCACAAACACATGCAGTTATGAGTCAAGAAAGATTCACAACTTGAAAGAAAAATTCCTGGCTGTAAAATATACACATAGCATAAATTAAGAAATAAAAGTGAGAGGTATAGTCTTCTCAAGGGAGGAGCACACCAGTTGGCTACACAATACCAACTGGGCAACCTTCAAAACATATGCACAAGAAACGTTATATATGTTTAACAGGGTTTACTTACATGTTTAGGAAAGTGTGTGTGTGTGTGTGTGTGTGTGTGTGTGTGTGTGTGTGTAACAACAATTAATGAGAAAAGAAACAATGAATTTGAATGAAAGCAAGAAGGGATATATGAGAGGTTTGGAGTGGGAAATGGAAGAGGGAAAGGATGTAATTATATATCTCAAAAAAGTAAAAGAAATAATGTTAATGCAGGTTTAAAAATAAGATGCTTCCTTTCTATCTTTCCTTGCTGGTCCTAGTTGATGACTGAAAGAGAAATTTGTATCAAATAAGCATAAGAGTTTCTGAGGAGCTATCTTTGAAGAGGAAGAAGTCAAATCAGCTGTGATGGCTCTGTCCACAGGGGAAAAGTCCTAACTGTGGTCTGGCTTGTAAAGATATTTTCAGACTCCATGGTGACCAAAATGTGGTGCATTTTCCTAAATCCTACTTTCACTTTTGGGTTATTTGAGTCATGAACTTTCCTTTGCCCAACCTCTCCATTATCTCTTTTAATTTTCTAAATTTTTTGGTGTTTCATTAAGTAGTGTTTATTTGTTTTTCATAGTATCTGAAAATTCAAACATGTAATAGAATTTAACATAAAAAGAGAACAGGTCTTCAAAGATTGTACACGTTTCTCCATTTGGTTAGCTCATTACAGAAGAATCCATTGTTCCAGAAGAGGAGCAGTGATGCCTGTATACTGTGGCAAAAGGAAACTAAGACAATAACACTATAACACTGTCAAGAAAACACCATCACACTCTTGCTATTTGCTCATTAGGGTTCCCACTTGGTACAGTAATGGCTGTTCTTTCTGGCTCTACTATGTGTGAACAGAAAAGCACAACACAGAGCCTTTCTTCTCCTACTACTGCCAGCAGATCTTTGCAAATACGAAAGATGAACCTTCCTTCAAGGTCATTTTTAAAAGTCGTTTAGGAATGAAATGGATGTTCCTCAAATTTTACATCCAACAGAAACAAGGAATTCCTTTGTTCCTCAAAGAAAGAGGTTTTCTTTGTGTTATAGAATTGAGAAAGTATCATACTAAAAGACACAGTGAGAAGAAAGGAAAGGTAAATTTTCTGTGGCATCATTAAAGGTGAACACTTGTGGATGTGAATAAAGGGGAACACTCCTCCAGGGGCTCCCTTCATAAGAGGAGGTACATGGAGAAGAGAGAGGGAGGGAGGGAGGGAGGGTAATACCAGGAGGGGAGGAGGGAAGGGACTTTGATCAAGATGTAACTTGAAAAAATAAATTAATAAAAGAAGAGGCTAATAAGACTAAAAGGGGAGAAATGTGGTCTCCTATTTTCTTAGTAAGGATCTCAGACGATATGATAGTATACATAAGTGACCCCAAAAATTCCACCAGAGAACTCTTGCAGCTGATAAACACCTTCAGCAAAGTGGCTGGATACAAAATTAATTCAAAAAAATCAGAAGCCCTTCTCTATACAAAAAACAAATGGTCTGAGAAAGAAATAACGGAAACAACCCCCTTCACAATAGCCACAAACAATATAAAATACCTGGGGGTAACTCTAACCAAGCAAGTAAACGACCTAAGCAACAAGAACTTCAAGCCCTTGAAGAAAGAAATGGAAGAGGTCTTTAGAAGATGGAAAGATCTCCCATGCTCATGGATAGGTAGAATCAACATAATAAAAATGGCCATCCTACAAAAAGCAATATATAGATTCAATGCACTTCCTATCAAAACATCAACACAATTCTTTGTAGAACTGGAAAGAGCTATTCTCAATTTCATATGGAATAACAAAAAACCAAGAATAGCTAAATCAATCCTGTACAATAAAAAAAAATCTGGAGGTATCACTATCCCAGATTTCAAGCTGTACTACAGAGCAATAGTAGTAAAAACAGCATGGTATTGGTATAGAAATAAACCAGTAGATCAATGGAACCAAATTGAAGATCCAGAAATGGACCCACACACCTATAGCCACCTAATTTTTAACAAAGAAGCCAAAACAGAATAATGGAAGAAGGACGGCATCTTCAACAAATGGTGCTGGTCCAACTGGATGTCCACTTGTAAAAGAATGAAATTAAACCCATACTTATCACCTTGTACAAAACTTAAGTCCAAGTGGATCAAAGACCTTAATATAAGGCCGGCCACACTAAATCTACTAGAAGAGAAAGTGGGAAAAACCCTTGAACTCGTTGGCACAGGTGACAACTTCCTGAGCAGAACACCAACAGCTCAGGACTTGAGATCAACAATCAATAAATGGGACCTCATGAAAATGAAAAGCTTCTTCAAGGCAAAAGACAATGTCATTCAAATAAAACGGCAGCCTACAGATTTGGAAAAATCTTCACCCACCCCACATCTGACAGAGGGCTAATATCCAAAATCTACAAAGAACTCAAGAAATTAAATGCCAAGAAACCAAATAATCCAATCAAAAAATGGAGGACGGAGCTAAATAGAGAAATCACAAAGGAGGAATCCCTAATGGCCCAAGAGACACCTGAAGAAATGCTCAACATCCTTAATCATCAGAGAAATGCAACTCAAGATGACTCTGAGATTGACAGAAGAATTCATTCCAGCCAGCAGCAGGAAGAAGAAGGCACTCAGGCCAGGACGCCTGCTCCTCTGCCAAGCCGCCAGCTACTCCACCGGCTACTACACCAGCCTAATATTACAGTTCATACTTACTAATAACTACATTAAATAATTAATTTGCAGTTTTCATGGGTTTTTTTTTTTTTTTGTTTTGTCCTTTTGG
The DNA here is from genome assembly GCA_907164525.1 of Lophiomys imhausi. NCBI lineage: Eukaryota > Metazoa > Chordata > Mammalia > Rodentia > Muridae > Lophiomys > Lophiomys imhausi. Next base: position 3,720,274 of record CAJQZJ010032362.1, on the reverse strand, counting down.
TTTTTCGAGACAGGGTTTCTCTGTATGACCCTGGCCACCCTGGAACTCACTGTATAGACCAGGCTGGCCTCAAACTCAGAAATCCACCTGCCTCTGCCTCAGGAATGCTGGTACTGAAGGCAGTACCACTACCATATTGCCCATGTCTTATAATATTGAGACTGGGTCTGCTCCTTTAGCCTAGTCTGACCTCCAACTCAATGTAAGGCTGAAGATGAACTTGACATTCTGAGCCTCTTACCTCCAACTCCCTGTGTTGGAGGCGAGCTTGTGCACCGTGTAACTTGTCATGGAAGCCTCAAAATTTCATCAGAAACATCATGTTAACAGTTCAGGTTTAAAGACAAAATTCTCTATTACCTGGCAACAAGCCAGGGAAATAATTAAAAAATGCCCTACGTGTTCTCTGTATAAACAAACTCCATTACTTGCTGGTAGTAACCCCAGAGGTACTAAAAAGAATAAAATTTGGCTAATGGATGTTTTTCACTTTGCAGAATTTGGAAAACAAAGTTACATACATCATACCATTGATACATACTCAGGGTTTCAATGGGCAACTGCTTTAAGTTCTGAAAAAGCTGATTGTGTTATTGCACATTTATTAGAAATAATGGCATTTATGGGTGTACCTGCACAAATTAAGACTGATAATGCTCCTGCATATGTATCTAATAAGATGAATCAATTCTTTGCATATTATAATATAAAGCATGTTACTGGTATACCACACAATCATACAGGACAAGCAATTGTAGAAAGAGCTAATCGTACCTTAAAAGAGATGCTTTTTAAACAAAAGGGGGAATTAAAGAATCCCAGGGATAGATTACACAATGCATTGCTAACTTTGAATTTCCTAAATGTTGGTGAATAGTGTACCACTGCAGCTGAGAGACACTGGGTTATACAAAAAACTGAGGAATTAAATTCAACCAATATATTATAAGGATATGTTAACGTTAGAGTGGAAAGCTGCAATGGTTTTAAGATGGGGAAGTGGTTATGCCTATGTGTCTACAGGGAATGAAATAATGAGGTTACCAACAAAACTTATAAAGATTAGATCTGACCAGGGAGAACCTTCCATTAGTGAAATATGAATGTCTTCACATGGTAAGAGTATTTTATTAACTGTATGATTTTCATGATATTCCAATCTTTTATCCAGGGTGGACAGAGTTTATGGTGTTCATGATATTCCAATCTTTTATCCAAGATGGACAGAGTTTATGGTGTTAATGATATTCCCATCTTTTACCCAGGATGGATAGAGTTTATGGTGTTCATAATATTCCAATCTTTTACCCAGGATGGATAGAGTTTATGCCTTAAAATGGACTTACAAAGTTCTATGCCTTCCATTTGCTCAAATTTAGAGTGAAAATTTATTTTCAGAGCCAAGGACTGAATGACGATAACAAGAAGGCAAATGGGCCAGAAGATTCAACCTAGCATATTGCTTCAATCACTGTTTTCTTAAAAACTTTGCATGCAAATCATTTTTTTATATTTATTTATTTATTTATTTTAATAATTTATTTTTTATTTCTTCAAGTTACATCTCAATCACAATCCCCTCCCTACTCCCCCCTCCAGTCCCACCCTTCCACCCTCCTCCCCCTCAAACCCCCATCCTCTTCCCTTCTTTTTTTTTTTTTTAGTTAAACGTATTTCTTTTTCCCCCCAACAGCTCTCCCTTTCAGTCCAAAAAATGGTTCTTTTTCTTATAACTATAAATACAATACAAAACAACAGAAATAAATAGGCCACAATTATAAGAGTTATATGGCTTAGCATACATTTCCAATGTCCAGTCCATATGTATTTGGCACCTGACTTTAACATTCTACTATCTAACCATCTCCATGAGTTTAAAGTTCTATATCTAACTCAGCTTTCATACTAACTTGCCTCATAATTTTAAAAATATCTTCTTAGATCCAGAACAACCTCTTGATTCCTAAACAACTCAAAATTTAACTATGAGACTCTAGCTATCTATTCTTCAACTACCTCAGAGACCTGAGAGGGATAAATATATCTGATTATATAGGAAGTGCAGGGCCTGCAGCTTCCAAAACTAAGAAATGACATACCAGTGGCAGCCTGGACAGTTCCCATTTTCTTTCCATACATTACAGCATCAATCTTCAGCCATTTGGCCCCGTTTCTCTGACAGACATTGATTGTAGAGCAGGAATTATGAAGGACTTACCTACCCTGTATTGGCAGAGCTAGGCTGTCAACTTATCTGCTTCCAAGTTTTGTCCTTTTTGGACAGAAGTCTGTCTACAGTTGAAGCAAGGGGTTTTTCTTGCCAAGAGAAAGGCTTACCACCAATTCAATCATCTCCCAGTGGAGATTCTTCGATGCTCATCTTCTACTTGGAGTAGAATAGGGGGTGCTGTCAGGAGCTGACATGTCTCGATATCAAAAAATCTTAAGTTAAGAAAACATCTTTGAATGCCATATTCTGCAGATCTCTTGAGGTTTTTGAAGATGCCCTAAGATTGTATAGGGCTACATCGGTATTGATCTTTGTATATTGATACAAAATTAAGATTATATTTGGTCACAATGGTATTTACGCTTGTATATTGATGTAAAATTAAGATTGTATTGGGCTACATCATACTGATCTTTATGTGTTGTGATTGTTTGTTGTTGTCTAGGATGAATGGATATATGTTATGTGTTGTGAATTGGATTCAGGGATTTTCTTCTTTCCCTCACTCTGTTATTTTTTTGAGTCAGGATTTCTCTGTGTATTCTAGTTCTAGACTCACTTTGCATACCAGGCTGACCTTGGTGAAGGTCAGGGATCCACCTGTCTTTGTTTCCCAAGTGCTGGGATTAAAGGCATTCACCACCACACCCAGAAATTAACAGATCTCTTTTAGGGACAAAATTTCTCTGGAAACCAGTTTTCCAATGGGAGACCCACAACTAAGGAGACTGGCTTGTGACCCTTTTCTCTTTCTGTAAATTTAAGATCATGTGCATTTATCCATTAGATCTGTAAGGACATTATTAACTTAACATCAAGGAAAAAATTGTGTCATTTTTTAATTATAGACTGTCTTTAGTAAGCAGCCTTATCTTATCAGCAAGGTTTCCCCTGCCTTCATTGTTTAAACCAGGCTGGTCTAGAATCCAGAGATCTTCCTGTTTCTTCCTCTAGTGTGATGGGATTAAGGAATTAAGGGTGTGTGCCAGTACCACCCTGCTCAAATATTTCACTTAAATCCCAGATATTAGTATGTCTGTAACCCAGAGAACGATTTTGAACTTACTGACAATTTGAAAACTGCCCAAAATCTTCAAAAATCTCTTATGCTTTAGCAATGCCAAGCCAGAAGAACATCCTTTCTATGTCCCGATATAGGAAAATCAAAGACATCTAAACAAAAGTCAAGCAAAGAAACAGCAACATTCCAAAAGCCTTGGCATGTCTAACCATGCCATCCCATGCAGCAATTAAAGTTTTGTTCATTATTCCTTGAATTCTAGTTGTGACTGTATTTCACTGGTGGGCCAATACCAGAAACTCCTGACAGGCACCTAGTACCCAGGGAGTTCTTAGCTCCAGCTGCCATCAATGTTGCCTTATTTATCAGGAAAGGGCTCCCTCTTTCCTTCATTATCATTGTTGGTAATTTAGCATTCTATCTGTAAATTCTTTCTTTCTTCAAGCCTTTCCTAGTCAGATCTATCTCAAAAAAGATACACAGAATCACAACTGTCAGGGTAAAAATCATTTGCATGCTAAGAGGAACAAACTCAATTGGAATACAAAAGTATTGAGCCATTATGAATTCTTCCATTTTTAATCTAGGCAATTAATTCTGCTATCAAGCTCTGTTTAGAAGACTGCTGGTTTTTTAGTATGTAAGGAGAGCTAAGCCTTAGCTTTCCGTCTTTGCTGCAATGCAACAGCTTTTGTTAAGGTAGCCACACCTTTGAAATGCATTTCAATTCGGTTCCCTGCTGTTGGGCTAAGAAACTAGCTTTCACCAAAGCCTTCTCACACTGTAAGCATGGATTTTAATTGCCCCACGTTGGGCCCGATATGTAAAAAAAAACTGAGTAATTAAACTATTTAACCAGTATTTATATTAAATTGGTTGGGCAGCCATTAATTCTTATCCAGACATTATAAATGAGCACACAGAGATCACATGGATTTTAAGAAGCCTTGGCCTGAATTGAGCAATCCTAGCCCATCTAAGCTAGCTCTTAATTCTATTACCCAAATATGACCCCATATATACATACGTCCCCTTTGGAATGCCATTCTCCACATTAGCTGATGTTCCTGGCCATGTGGAATGAAGTTCATTTCTCTAACCCATGGTGTGTGCCTCCTTCCTGCTGCTCCTGGAATGCCTTCTTCTTCCTGTTGCTGGGTGGAATGTACTAATTCTGTCTAAAGTGCAGGGTTCCTCTTCTAATCCCAGGAAGTCCCACCTTTCTCCGTCTTTGCCCAATATCAGGCCTCGGCATTTTATTTAACCAATCGGAGTCAATGTAAGTAACAGACAGAAAGCAGGACCAATTAATGAGCATTTAGAATGCTTGACACTACCCCAACACACTGTCATTCAAACAAAATGGCAGCCTACAGACTGGGAGAAAATCTTCACCAAGCCCACATCTGACAGAGGGCTAATATCCAAAATCTACAAAGAACTCAAGAAATTAAATGCCAAGAAACCAAATAATCCAATCAAAAAGTGGGGGACAGAGCAAAATAGAGAATTCAAAAAGGAGGAATCCCTAATGGCAGAGAGACACCTGAAGAAATGCTCAACATCCTTATTTTTTTCCTTTATTTTTTATTTCTTCAAGTTACATCTCAATCGCAGTCCCCTCCCTATTCCCCCTCCAGTCCCACCCTCCCACCCTCAAACCCCCATCCTCTTCCCTTTTTTTTCTTTTAAGTTTAAGGTATCTTATTTCCCCCTACAGTTTCCCCTTTCAGTCCAACAAATTGCTCTTTCTCTTATAATAACAAATACAATACAGTACAACAGAAGTAATTAGGCCACAGTTATGAGGGTTATATGGCTTAACATACATTCCCAATGACCAGTCCATATGTATTTGTTACCTGACTTTAACATTCTATTATCTAAACATCTCCATTAGTTTAAAGGTCTATATCTGACTCAACATTCATACTAACTTGGCAACACAATTTTAAAAGTATCTTCTTAGATCTATAACACTCTCTTGACTCCTAAACAACTCAAAATTAAATTATGAGACTTTATCTATCTGTTCTTCAACCACCTCGGAGACCTGAGAGGGATAAATTTATCTGATTTAATAGGAAGTACAGGGCTTGCAGCTTCCCAAACTAAGAAATGACATACCTGTGGCTGCCTGGAGAGTTCCCAATTTCTCTCCATACATTATAGCATAGATCTTCAGTCATTTGGCCCAGTATCTCTGACAGACATTGATTGTAGAGCAGGGGTTATGAAGGACTTACTTACCCTGTCTTGGCAGAGCTAGGCTGTCGATTTACCTGCTTCCAGGTTTTGTCCTTTTTGGACAGCATTCTGTCTACAGTTGGAGCAAGGGGCTTTTCCTACCAAGAGATAGGCTTGTGACTAATTCAATCATCTCCCACTGGAGATTCTTCGATGCTCATCTTCTACTTGGAGGAGAATAGGGGGTGCTGTCAGGAGTTGATATGACTTGATATAAAAAAATCTAAAGTTACGAAAACATCTTGAATGCCATATTCTGCAGATCTCTTAAGGTTTTTGAAGAGGCCCTATCTATCACTTATAATAGGGTAAGCAGATGTTGCTTGTCTCTTGCCGGTTTATTTCTGATTAGCTTAGAAAGTAACTATAATAGGCTGTCATAGTACCTAACTGAATGACCAGCTTGCATAACCATTAGTTTGCATTTCTTAATTATCCTAAACAGTTTATGACAATTAGTAGTAAAAGGCCGAAACATCACATTTCATTTTTTTCCTTACCTCCTAACACTTCCATCCCATTTTTCTGGGGTGGAGTGTCCTTATATAACAGTTCCTCATCTCATTTGAGAGGTTGTATGAGGGCCAAGAGCCTCTTCATTCATTGGGGATCTACGAAGCAGTACCATCAGTGAAAAGTGTCTCATTGCCCAGGAGAGGGAACTATTAAACAAACAAACCAATAAGCATACAATAGATAAAAAAAAGACTAGAAAATATAACTAATATATAAAGAATAAATAAAAATTAAAAATTAAAAATAAGAAGTCTATGTCCAAGTTCCCTTTGGTGTGTTAGTTGTAGTATCGATACCTTCTACTATATAGCTAAAATCCTACTATAAGTGAATAGATGCCATATGTGTCCTTCTGAGTCTGGGTTAGTTCACTCAGGGTGAACTTTTCTAGTTCCATCCATTTCGCTGCAAATTGCATAATTTCATTGTTCCTGATAGCTGAATAATATTCCATTGTATAGATGTACCACAGTTTTTTGACCCATTTTTCAGTTGAGGGGCATCTGGGTTGTTTCCAGTTTCTAGCTATTGCAAATAAGGCTGCTATAAACATAGATGAGGAAACATCCTTATGATTCCGTGAGGAGGCATTTGGGTGTATACCCAAAAGTGGTATGGCTGGGTACTGAGGCAGAGCTATTCCAAGTATTTTAAGATATCCCCAGACTAACTTCCATAGTGGTTGCACAAGCCTTCATTCCCACCAGCAATGGAGTAGGATACCCCTTTCTCCATACCATCGCCAGCATGTGCTGTCATTTGAGTTTTTGATCTTAGCCATTCTGACAGGTGTGAGATGGAATCTCAGAGTAGTCTTGAGTTGCATTTCTCTGATGATTAAGGATGTTGAGCATTTCTTCAAGTGTCTCTCAGCCATTAAGGATTCCTCCTTTGTGAATTCTCTATTTAGCTCTGTCCCCCATTTTTTGATTGGATTATTTGGTTCCTTGGCATTTAGTTTCTTGAGTTCTTTGTAGATTCTGGATATTAGCCCTCTGTCAGATGTGGGGTTGGTGAAGAATTTCTCCCAGTCTGTAGGCTGCCGTTTTGTTCAAATGACAGTGTCCTTTGCCTTAGAGAAGCTTTTCAGTTTCATGAGGTCCCATTTATTGATTGTTGATCTAAAATCCTGAGCAGTTGGTGTTCTGTTCAGGAAGATATCACCTGTGAAAATGAGTTCGAGGGTTTCTCCCACTTTTTCTTCTAGTAGATTTAGTGTGACCGGCCTTATGTTAAGATCTTTATCCACTTGGACTTAAGTTTTGTACAAAATGGTAAGTATGGGTCTAACTTCATTCTTCTACAAATGGACATCCAGTTGGAAGAGCACCATTTGTTGTAGATGCTGTCCTTCTTCCATTGTGCCGTTTTGGCTTCTTTGTCAAAAATTAGGTGGCCGTAAGTGTGTGGGTCTACATCTGGATCTTCAATTCAATTCCATTGGTCTACTGTTCTGTTTCTTTACCAGTACCATGCTGTTTTTACAACTACTGCTCTGTAGTACAGCTTGAAATCTGGGATGGTAATACCTCCAGATGTTTTTTTTTTTATTGTACAGGATTGATTTAGCTATTCTGGTCTTTTTGTTGTTCCATATGAAATCGAGAATAGCTCTTTCCAAGTCTATAAAGAATTGTGTTGGTATTTTGATAGGAATTGCATTGAATCTATATATTGCTTTTGGTAGGATGGCTATTTTTATTATGTTGATCCTACCTACCCATGAGCATGAGAGATCGTTCCATCTTCTAAAGGACTCTTCCATTTCTTTCTTCAAGGGCTTGAAGTTCTTGTTGTACAGGTCCTTTACTTGCTTGGTTAGAGTTACCCCAGGTAATTTATGTTGTTTGCGGCTATTGTGAAGGGGGTTGTTTCCCTTATTTCTTCCTCAGCCCATTTGTTTGTTGTATAAAGAAGAGCTTCTGATTTTTTTGAAATAATTTTGTATCCAGCCACTTTGCTAAAGCTGTGAGAGTTCTCTGGTGGAATTTTTGGGGTTGCTTATGGATACTATCATATCATCTGCAAATAGGGATAATTTGACTTCTTCGTTTCCAATGTTTATCCCTTTCATCTCCTATAGTTGTCTTATTGCTCTAGCAAGAACTTCAAGTACTATATCGAAAAGATATGGTGAAAGTGGACATCCTTGTCTTGTCCCTGAGTTTAGAGGAAATGCTTCAAGTTTCTCTCCTTTTATTTTGATGTTGGCAACTGGCCAGCTGTATATTGCCTTTATTATTTCTAGGTACCGCCCTTGTATGCCCGTTCTCTCCAGAACTTTTAGCATGAAGGCGTGTTGGATTTTGTCCAATGATTTTTCTGCATCTAACAAGATTATCATGTGGTTTTTTTCTTTCATCTTGTTTATATGGTGAATGACGTTGATAGATTTTCCTATGTTGAACCATCACTGCATCCCTGGAATGAAGCCTACTTGATCATGGTGTATGATACTTTTGATGTGTTCTTGAATTCGGTTTGCTAGTATTTTATTAAGTATTTTTGCATCTATGTTCATGAGGGAGATTGGTCTGAAGTTCTCTTTCTTTGTTGGGTCTTTGTGTGGTTTAGGAATCAGGGTGATTGTAGCCTCGTAGAATGAGTTTGGCAATGTTCTTTCAGATTCTATTTTGTGAAAGAGTTTGAAAAGTATTGGTGTTAGCTCCTCTTTGAATGTCCGGTAGAATTCCGTGCTAAAGCCATCTGGCCCTGGGCTTTTTTTGGTTGGGAGATTTTTAATGACTGTTTCTATTTCCTTAGGGGTTATAGGGCTGTTTAATCTGTTTATCTGATCTTGATTTAGCTTCAGTAGGTGGAATCTATCAAGAAAATTGTCCATTTCACTTAAGTTTCCAAATTTGGTGGAGTATAGATTTTTAAAGAGGGATCCAAATATTCTTTGGATTTCCTCAATATCTGTGGTTATTTCTCCTTTTTCATTTCTGATTTTGTTGATTTGTTTTTTCTCCCTCTGTCTTTTAGTTAATTTGGCTAAGGGTCTGTCTATTTTGTTGATTTTCTCGAAGAATCAAATCTTGGTTTCATTGATTCTTTGTATAGTTCTTTTTGTTTCTAATTTGTTGATTTCAGCCCTAAGTTTGATGATCTCCTGCCTTCTGCTCCTCTTGGGAGTGATTGCTTTTTTTTTTTTCTAATTCACCCAGTTTAGCTGTTAATTCACTAATATGAGCTGTCACAATTTTCTTTTTGAAGGCACTTAGTGCTATGAACATTCCTCGTAGCAAAGCTTTCATTGTGTCCCATAGGTTTGGGTATTTTGTGTCTTCATTTTCGTTGGATTTTAAGAAGTCTTTGATTTCCTTCTTTATTTCTTCCCTGACCCAGTGGTCCTCTAGTAAAGAGTTGTTCAATTTCCATGTGAGTGTAGACTTTCTGTTCATTCTTTTGTTATTCATGTCCAGCTTTATTCCATGGTGGTCTGATAAGATACAAGGGGTTATTTCAATTTTCTTGTATCTGTTGAGGCTATCTTTGTGTCCAACTATATGGTTGATTTTGGAGAAGGTTCCGTGAGGTGCTTAGAAGTAGGTGTATTCTTTGGGTTTGGGTGAAACATTCTGTAGGTATCTGTTAGGTCCATTTGGTTCATGATCTCTGTTAGACTCATTATTTCTCTGTTTGGTTTCTGTCTTGATGATCTGTCCATAGTTGTGAGTGGGGTGTTGAAGTCTCCCGCTATTAAACTGTTTTGATTGATGTGCGATTTAAGTTTTAGAAGCATTTCTTTTATAAATGTAGGTGCCTTTGTATTTGGGGCATAGATGTTCAATATTGAGATGACCTCTTGGTGGATATTTCCTTTAATGAGTATGTAATGCCCTTCTCTGTCTTTTTTATTAACTTCAATTGGAAGTCTATTTTGTTTGATATTAGGGTGGCTACTCCAGCTTGTTTCCTGGGTCCATTTGCTTGGAAAACCTTTTCCCAGCCCTTTACACTGAGATAGTGTTTATCCTCAATAGTGAGGTGTGTTTCTTGTATACAGCAAAAAGATTGGTCTTGTTTACGGATCCAGTCTGTAAGTCTGTGTCTTTTCATTAGCGAGTTGAGTCCATTCATGTTGATGGATATTAGTGACCAGGGGTTGTTATTTCCCATTATTTAGGTTTAGCTGGCTGTCTTGTGTTTCTCTTTTGTTTCGTTGCTGTGGAGGTTTCTATTTCCTCTGTTATCTTGGGTGTAGTTATCTTCTCTGGGTTGGAATTTTCCTTCTAGGATCTTCTGTAGGGCTGGGTTTGTGAGTAGATATTGTTTGAATTTGATTTTCTCATGGAATATCTTGTTTTGTCCTTCTATGTTGATAAAGAGTTTTGCTGGGTATAGTAGTCTGGCTGGGCACCTATGTTCTCTCAGGGCTTGTAGGACATCTGTCCAGGCCCTTCTAGCTTTTAAAGTTTCTGAGGAGAATTCAGGTGTGATACTAATGGGTCTGCCATTGTATGTGACTTGGCCTTTTTCTCTTACAGCTTTTAATATCCTTTCTTTGTTCTCTACATTTGGAGTTTCTATTATTATATGGCGAGAGGAGTTTATTTTCTGATCTAATCTGTTTGGTGTTCTGTAAGCCTCTTGGATTTTTACTGGCATCTCTTTCTTTAGGTTTGGGAAGTTTTCTTCTATGATTTTGTTGAAGATATTTCCTGGACCATGGAGTCGGGAGTCTTCTCTTTCCTCTATGCCTATAATTCTTAGGTTCCGTCTTTTCATTGAGTCCTTAATTTCTTGGATGTTGTGGGTGAGAGTTTTTTTAGCTTTCTCATTTTCTTTGGATGTTGTACTGATTTCTTCCATCGAATCTTCCATGCCTGAGATCCTGTCTTCCATCTCTTGCATTCTATTTTTCATACTCACATCCGTAGTTCCTGTTCTCTTCTCTTGATTCTCCATTTCCTCTTTTAACTCTGACTGTGTTTTCTTTATTGTTTCCATTTCTATTTTCATGTCTTGAATGGTAGTGTTTGTTTTGTACATTTCCTTCTCCAGTTTGCTTGTTTTTGTCTGGAGATCTTTCATTGCTTTATCCTTTTCCTGTTCAAGCTGGGTCAACTTGGCTTTGAGCTCCTTAATGATGTTGTCCGTTGTTTTGACTTGTAAGATTGTGGCTTCTTTGAATTCCTTCATAGTTTTAAGTTCTTCTTGAAGGGACTTTATCACTTTCCATGCTGTAGAATTTTCATCATACTCATGTGTTTCAGTTGTGGTGAGGTGGTTCAGGCTTGACAGAATAGCATTGCTTTCTTTGTTGGAGACATTTTGCTCTGTTTTTTTTTTGTTTTTTTTTTGTTTTTTTTTGTTTGTTTGTTGTTTTTCGTTTTTTTTTTTTTTTTTGTCTGGGGCCTCTGGCCATGTGGAATTTGCTGTTTTCTGGACTTGGGTCCAAATGTGGCACTGTGGTGTAGGATTCGAGTTGCCTTACTCCACCCTTATAAGGTGAGTCATTCAGTCCCGCCTCCCAGGTGGGGACCTAATTAATTCAGGTGGCAGAGCTGTTCACAAGTAAGCTCTGATTCCCAGACGGAAGGGCCTGACTAGTACATAAGACCGATATATGACCGTTTCAAATATCTCGCAGTTTGCCCGGGGTTGGTTCCTGTAGTGGGTAAGTCTGCAGTTCAGCTGCAGTAGCCTTGCTGCTCCTGCCGCTTGGAAACTGGCCAGTGATGTCACAGACTGTGATCTGTGGTCTGAAAGCACTTTGCAGGGGATCTCCCGCTCACTTCCAAGGGTCACAACCTTTCGCTAGATAATTGGATCCTCTGTGTGAGACCTGGGAGTACCCAGCAGGGTGGGGATTATCTCTGCGTGGTTTCTGAATCTGCCGGCTGGGTATTAGGTTGGAACTTACCAGGGATTTCTCCTTTTGGGGGGATGGGTTATCCCGTTTCCCGGGTCCAGAGTCTTCCTAGCGTGTCCGAGATTTGGAAGAGGCATCCTGCCCAGGCATCTTCCATGGTCCCTGTGTTGCTGGTTGAGATTTAGAAGAAGATGTGCCCTTTTTGCACCGTCCTGGAACACTTGCCGCCTTGTGATTGTTGACCCCGAAATCAAAATACGTCCGCGCCAGCCGCCGCCATCTTGGATTCCCCCTGCTCAACATCCTTAATCATCAGAGAAATGCAACTCCAGATGACTCTGGAATTCCATCTCACACCTGTCAGAATGGCTAAGATCAAAAGCTCAAACGACAGCACATGCTGGTGAGGGTGTGGAGAAAGGGGAACCCTCCTCCATTGTTGGTAGGAGTGCAGGCATGTGTAATCACTATGGAGGTCAGTATGGCAATATCTTAGAAAACTTGGAATAGCTTTTTCTCAGGACCCAGGCATACAACTTCTGGGTATACACCCAAATGACTCCTCTCAGAATCATAAGGAAGTTTCCTCATCTACGTTCATAGCAGCCTTATTTGAAATAGCTAGAAACTAGAAACAACCCATATGTCCCTCAACTGAAGAATGGATTAAAAAACTGGGTACATCTACACAATGGAATATTACTCAGCAATCAGAAACAATGAAATTATGCAATTTGCAGCCAAATGGATGGAACTAGAGAAGCTCATCCTGAGTGAGCTAACTCAGACTCAGAAGGATGCACATGGCATCTATTCACTTATAGTAGGATTTTAGCTATATAGTACAGGGTATCAATACTACAACCAACGCACCAAAGGGAAAATGGACATAGACTTTTTATTTATTTATTTATTTATTTATTTATTTATTTATTTATTCGTTTATTTATTTGGTTTTGGTTTTGTTTGTTGGTTGGTTTGTTTTTTAGTTTTCTCTCCCTGGCAATGAGACACTTTTCATTGACGGTGCTGCCTTGTAGGCCCCCAGTGTATCAAGAGGCTCTTGGCCCTCATATGATGTCTGAACTGGGGTGAGGACTGTTATGTGGGGACACTCCACTCCAGAGGAGTGGGATGGAAGGGTTAGGGGGTAGAGGGTGGGAGGGCGGGGCTGGGGAGGGGGGAAAGAGGACATTATGATGGAGATGTAACCTGAAGCAATAAATAAATAAATTTATTTATTTTTTAAAAAAAGAAAAAATGGGGTACAGAACTAAACTGAAAATTCACAAAAAAAGAATCTCTAATGGCCAAAAGACACTTGAAGAATGCTCAACATTTTTAATCATCTGGGAAATGCAACTCAAAAAGACCCTGAGATTCCATCTCACACTCGTCAGAATGGTTGGGTTATAAAAAACTCAAGTACTTCTCAATATACACCCAAATGATTCCTCACCAAACCACAAGGACATTTCCTCATCTATGTTCATAGCAGCTTTATTTGTAATAGCTAGAAACTTGAAACAACCCAGATGTTCTTCAACTGAGGAATAGATTAAAAAAAAATACTGTGGTATATCTGCACAATGGAGTACTACTCAGCCATCAGAAACAACAAAATCATGCAACTTGCAGGCAAATGGATGGAACTAGAGAAGCTCATCCTGAGTGAGCTAACCCAGAATAAGAAGGATGCACATGGTATCTATTCACTTATAATCAGATTTTAGCCATATAGTACAGGATAACTATACTATACCCAATGTACCAAAGGGAACAGGAACATAGACTTTGTTACCTGTTAATGAGACACTTTCCCCTAGTGGTGCTGCCTTGTAGGCCACCCAGTGTATGAGGAGTCTCTTGGCCCTCATGTGACTGCTGAACTAGGGTGGGGAACTCTTATGTAGGGATACCCCATTCCAGAGGAGTGGGATGGAAGGGATAGGGGGTAGAGGGTGAGAAGGTGGGACTGGGAGGGGTGGAAAGAGGATACGGTGATGGAGATGTAACCTGAAGTAATAAATAAACATAAAAAACAAACCTCAAGTGACAGCACATGCTGACAAGGTTGTGGAGAAAGGGGAACACTCCTCCATTGCCAGTGTGAGTCCAAACATGCATAACTACTATGGAAATCAGTCTGACGATATCTTAGAAAACTTTGAATAGCTCTACCTCAAGACCCAGCCATACCATTCCTGGGCATATATCCAAAAGATTCTTCACCAAACCGTAAGGGCTTAAATCAACAATGTTCATATCAACTTTATTTGTAATAGCTGGAAACTGGAAACAACCCAGATGCCCTTCAGCCAAAGAATGAATTAAAAAAAAACAGTAGTACATTTACAAAATGGAATACGTGTCATGTCAGCTATCAGAAATAAGGAAATCATGCAATTTGAAGCCAAATGGAAACTCAGTGAGCTTACCCAGACCTAAAAAGATATGCATGGTGTGTATTCACCTATAACTGGATGTTAGCCATATAGTACTGGATAACTGTCCTACAACCCCCCAGACCCATAGGAACAGGAATCTAGTATAACTACCCTACAAGAAATTTCACCCAGTAGTAGATCAAAACAGATGCCCAGACACACAGTCAAACATTATGTGCAGCTCTGGGAGCCATATTTAAGAGAGGGAGGAGGAATAGAGAGACACTGAGGGGTCATGATCAACACATGAATATCAACAGAACCAACTAACCTGGGCTCCTAGAGGCTTACAGAGACTGAAACACTAACCAAAATAATAATAAGAAAACTTTAGACTTGACATAAACCCCCCCCATACATATATAGAAGATACGCAACTTGGTACTCATACAGAGGATCCTTAGCAAATAGTGGTGGGACAGTCACAGTCTTGGACTTTGTTATCTGTTAGTATGACACTTTACTACAATGGAGCTGCCAAGATGGGCCCCAGAGAAAGAGGAAGTTCTTAGCCCTCATGTGACTGATGAACTGAGGAGGGCTAATATGTGAGCCCCCTCACCAGAGGAGTAGGACAGGTGAGAGAGGGGTTAGAAGGTAGGAGGATGGGCTTATTTAATAATTTTATTTATTGGTTGCTTCAGGTTACATCTCCATCATATTGTCCTCTTTCCCAACTTCCAAGTACCACTCTCCCATCCTCTACCCCCTAACACTTCCATCTTGCTCCTCTGGAGTGGAGTGACCCCACATAACAGTCCTCACCCCAGTTCAGACATCATATGAGGTCCAAGAGCCTCTTCATACATTGGGGGCCTACAAGGCAGTACCACCACTGAAAAGTGTCTCATTGCTGCAGAGGGAAAACTAAAAAACAGACCAATAAACAAACCAACAAAAACTAACAACAACAACAACAACAAATGAAAGAAAAAGAAAAAAAAAAGTCTATGTCCATGTTCCCTTTGATGTGTTGGTTGTAGTACAGATATCCTGTTCTATATAGCTAAAATCCTATTATAAGTGAATAGATACCACGTGCATCCTTCTGAGTCTGGGTTAGCTCACTCAGGATGAGCTTCTCTAGTTCCATCTATTTGGCTTCAAATTGCATAATTTCATTGTTTCTGATAGCTGAGTAGTATTCCATTGTGTAATTGTACCACAGTTTTTTAATCCATTCTTCAGTTGAGGGACATCTGGGTTGTTTCCAGTTTCTAGCTATTACAAACAAGGCTGCTATGAACATAGATGAGGAAACTTCCTTGTGATTCAGTGAGGAGTCATTTGGATGTATACCCAGAAGTGGTGTAGCTGGGTCCCAAGGCACAGGTATTCCAAGTTTTCTAAGATATCGCCATACTGACCTCCATAGTGGTTGCGCAAACCTGCACTCCCACCAGCAATGTATGAGGATTCCCCTTTCTCCATCCCCGCGCCAGCATGTGCTATCATTTGAGCTTTTGATCTTAGCCATTCTGAAAGGTGTGAGATGGAATCTCAGAGTCCTCTTGAGTTGCATTTCTCTGATGATTAAGGATGTTGAGCATTTCTTCAAGTGTCTCTCAGCCATTAGGGCTTCCTCCTTTGTGAATTCTCTACTTCGCTCCATCCCCCATTTTTTGATTGGATTATTTGGTTTCTTGGCGTTTAATTTCTTGAGTTCTTTGTAGATTTTGGATATTAGCCCTCTGTCAGATGTGGGGTTGGTGAAGATTTTCTCCCAGTCTGCAGGCTGCTGTTCTATTCAGATGACAGTGTCTTTTGCCTTACAGAAGCTATTCAGTTTCATGAGGTCCCATTTATTGATTGTTGGTATCAGGTCTTGAGCTGTTGGTGTTCTGTTCAGGAAGTTGTCACCTGTGCCAATGAGTTCAAGGGTTTTTCCCTCTTTTTCTTCTAGTAGATTTAGGGTGACTGGCCTTATTTAAGGTCTTTAATCCACTTGGATTTAAGTTTTGTACAAGGTGATAAGTATGGGTCTAATTTCATTCTTTTACAAGTGGACATCAGTTGGACCAGCACCATTTGTTGAAGATGCCGTCCTTCTTCCATTATTCTGTTTTGGCTTCTTTGTCAAAAATTAGGTGGCCATAAGTGTGTGGGTCTATTTCTATATCTTCAATTCGATTCCATTGATCTACTGGTCTGTTTCTATACCAATACCATCCTGTTTTTACTACTATTGCTCTGTAGTACAGCTTGAAATCTGGGATGGTGATACCTCCAGATGTTTTTTTTATTGTAAAGGATTGATTTAGCTATTCTGGGCTTTTTGTTATTCCATATGAAGTTGAGAGTAGCTCTTTCCAAGTGTATAAAGAATTGTATTGGTATTTTGATAGGAATTGCATTGAATCTATATATTGCTTTTGGTAGGATAGCCATTTTTATTATGTGGATCCTACCTATCCATGAGCATGGGAGATCTTTCCATCTCCTAAACGCCTCTTCCATTTCTTTCTTCAAGGGCTTGAAGTTCTTGTTGTACAGGTCCTTTACTTGCTTGGTTAGAGTTATCCCCAGGTATTTTATATTGTTTGTGGCTATTGTGAAGGGGGTTGTTTCCCTTATTTCTTTCTCAGCCCAGTTGTTTGTCTTATAGAGAAGGGCTTCTTATTTTTGAATTAATTTTGTATCCTGCCACCTTGCTGAATGTTTTTATCAGAGCAGGTAACCAGTTTAAAACACTGTAAATAAATTAAAGGTTACAGCTGTTCAACCTGGCTTTATAAACCACCAAGAGTTGAAAAAAACATAAAGCTAAGGTAAAATACATGAAATGAGTGGGGTTAGCCCATACCTTTAACTTCAGCAGAGTCAGGAGGTGCACTATAGAGTTAGTTGTCTTATAAATTCTAGAGTTACAAGGAACAGAGTTGTGATGGTGCACACCCTTAATCCCATCATTCCAGAAGAATACACTCTTAATCCCAACACACTAGAGACATAAACAAGCAGATGCCAGAGCTCAAGGTCAGCCTGATACAAAACATGCTCTACATAGGGAATAACTTTGATCCAGGGGCACGGGAGCATATCTTTAATCCCTTCAGTTGGGAACCGCAGGTCTTGATCCCAATACTTAGTATGCAGAGACAGCCACATAGGATCTGGAAGGATTTAAGTTTAAAAGCTACATAAAAAAGGCATGCTCAATGTAAACAAATTGCCCTTTGAGATCTCAAAATATATACACTAAAGGTTTGTTTAGCTCCAAAATAACAAAATAATTTCTTCTTTAATCCAGATTGAAAGATAATACTCTATATATTGTCAAAAAACCAAATGTGCTCCAGGAAAAATATTACCTGACCCCCCCTCCAAAAAAAAGGTAATTGTCCCAGAGTTAGGATTAGGGCAGGGCTCTGTTCTTATCTTTCCAGGAGACTTAAAGCATCCATTCTAGGAATCCAGGAACAACTGGACAAGGGAAACCTCAGCAGAAAACAGATCAGACACCGAAGAAGACGAGCGGCCCAGAAGATCCAGCCTTGCAGACTCCCTCAATAGCTGTTTCCTCAAAAGTCTACGACCAAAACTTAAAATCACTAAGATCATTCAGCTCCACAGACTGCTCCAGCCAGAACTTCAGTAAAGGCCTGAAGATCAGCTTCTTTCTACAAACTTCTTAGGACATCTAAATAACTGAGCACAAAAGGACTGAACATCAAATGATTCTATTAACAATTTAACCATTTTTCCATCCCTATTTGGGCCCCAAACAGGTTTACTACTTCCCAAATCAGCAGTAAGTCATTTATGAGAGCGACGTCCCAGCCCAGAAGATGGGGAGGGTGTTCCCCCCCCCCTTGGTTATTCGGTGGATAACAGAAAATTTTGTCATTTAGGGGAAGAGTCTAAAAGCTGTTAAATGGTCATGTTAAATGGGTTTTGGAGGTTAAACCTAGGGACTTCTCTCTGTTTCTTTTCTGTATCCTTCTTTCTCTCCTATGTAGGAGTGAATAGACTTGAGAAAAAATGGGACATAGACATAGTATAGAAAAGATCAACAAAAAAAGGACAGATTATTTAATAAGCCCTTATACCTTTGTATATTGATACAAGTTTAATACTATATTAGGCTAAATAGGTATTGATCATTGTATATTAATGCAAAATTAAGATTGTATTGGACTACATCAGTACTGATCTTAGTATATAGATACAAAATTAAGAATATATTTGGCCACATTGGTATTGATCTTTGTATATTGTTACAAAATTAAGGGTAACACTTCTTAAAGGTATTGTACCTAGTAATGCTTAAAAAGGAAATGTGAAGTTTTGGCCTTTTGCTACCAACCATCATAAACTGTTTAGGATAATTAAGAAATACAAACTAAAGTCATGCAAGCATGTCATTTTGGTAGTTACTATGACAGTCTATCACAGTTGTTTTCTAAGCTACTCAGAAATCAAGTTGTTAAGAGACAGCAACCTTTGCTTATCTAAATATAAGAGCTAGACAGGGCGTCTTCAGAAACCCCAAGAGATATGCAGAGTATGGCATTCAAAGATGTTTTCTTAAATTAAGATTTTTTTGATATCGAGACATGCCAGCTCCTGACAGCATCCCCTATTCCAATCCAAGTAGAAGATGAGCATCGCAGAATCTCCAGTGTGAGATGGTTGAGTTAGTGGCAAGCCTATCTCTTGGCAAAAAAAAAAAAAAAAAAAAACCCGTGCTTCAACTGTAGACAGACTGCTGTCTAAAAAGGACAAAACTTGGAAGCAGGTAAGTCGACAGCCTAACTCTGCCAAGACAGGGTAGGTAAGTCCTTCATAATTCCTGCTCTACAATCAATATCTTTCAGAAAAATGGGGCCAAACAGCTGAAGATTGATGCTGTAATGTATGGAGAGAAAATGGGAACTGTCGAGGCAGCCACTGGTATGTCATTTCTTAGTTTTGGAAGCTGCAGGCCCTATACTTCCTATAAAATAAGATATATTTATCCCTCTCAGGTCTCTGAGGTGGTTGAAGAATAGATAGCTAGAGTCTCATAGCTAAATTTTGAGTTGTTTAGGAATCAAGAGGGCGTTCTGGATCTAAGAAGATGTTTTTAAAATTGTGATGCAAGTTAGTATGAAAGCTGAGTTAGAGAACTTTAAACTCATGGAGATAGTTAGATAGTAGAATGTTAAAGTCAGTGGCCAAATACATATGGACTGGATATTGAGAATGTATGCTAAGCCATATAACTCTCATAATTGTGGCCTATTTATTTCAGTTGTTTTGTACTGTATTTATTGTTATAAGAGAAAGAACCATTTGTTGGACTGAAAAAAAAGAATTATGCATCTGGGGGAAGAGTGAGAGGGTGGGGGGGGCTGTGAGGGGTGGAGGGAGAGGTCTGTGATGGAGATATAACTTGAAGTAATAAATAAACATTAAAAAAAAGAAGGTAGGAGGATGGGAGTGGGAGGGAAAGAGGGAGGGAATATTGACTCAGATGTAACTTGTATTAATAAAAAAATGTAGTTAAAAAACAGACATCAGAAGTGGCTGAAGAGAGAAAACTGGACAGGAATTTCACAAACTGCCATCTGAGAGGCTTTATCCAGCAGATAATGGAAACAGATGCAAAGCCCCCCAGACAAACATTAGGAGTGACCCAGGGAGCCTTGTGGAATGGTTAGGAGAAAGTTCAAGGGAGCTGGAGGAGTCAAGGACACCACAAGACAATTAACATAGCCAATTAACTCTGACCAAGGATGGCTCATAGAGACTGAATCACCAACCAAAGAGCTTGCATGGATTGGTCGTAGACCTACTACACATGTAAAGCTGATGAGCTACTTGGTCCTCAAGTGGATTCCCCAACAATTGGAGTGGGATCTATCCCTGGCTTGGATGTGGTTGCCTCCCTCTGGATCCCATTTTCCTAGCAGGGCTGCCTCAGTAAAAGAGGAGGCACTCCTGATGCAATATATGTGAAACAGTGTGATGGTACCAGGTGGGTGGAGATTACATGGGAAGAGAGAGGGAAGATGGGACGGGAGGAGGTGAGGGAAGGGGTTGAAATTGGAATATAAAGTAAACAGCTAAATAAATTTAAATTTTACATAATCTAAACCTTCTTCCAGGACCCACAGTGACTCATGTTATCCAGCACCTACTTCCTTCTTGAGTGCTGTCCAGCACTGATCTTCTATTCCCGTTCTTCAGCACATACCTTGCATCTTTTTTGTGTATATTTATTACTTCAAGTTATATCTCCATCACAGTGCCCTCTTTCCACCCCTCCCTGTCTCACCCTCCCAACATCTCCCTCCTCTCCCAGTTATCGTACTCTTCCTCTGAAGTGCGGTATCCCTACATATCAGCACCCCCTCCCCCAGTTCAGCAGTCAGATGAGGGCTCAGAGCTTCCTCTTGCACTGGGAGCCTACATGGCACCATCACTAGGGCAAAATGTCCCACTAACAGGTAACTAAGTCTATTTTCCTGTTCCTTTTAGTGTGTTGGTTGTAAGGATGGTTATCCTATACTACATGGCTAAAATCCAATTATATATGAATAGATGCCATTTGCCTTCTTCTGAGTCTGGGTTAGCTCACTTAGGATGAGCTTTTCTAGTTCCATTCATTTGGTTGCAAATTGCATGATTTCCTTGTTTCTGATAGCTGATTGGTATTCCATTGTGTAATTGTGCCATAGTTTTTGTTTTGTTTTGTTTTTTAACCAATTCGTTGGTTGACAGACATCTGGGTTGTTTCCAGTTTCTAGCTATTACAAATAAGGCTGCTATGAAAATAGATGAGGAGATATCCTTTTGGTTTGGTGAGGAATCATTTGGATGTATGTTCAAGAGTGGTATGTCTGGGTATTGAGGTAGAGCTATTCTAAGTTTTCTAAGATATTGCCAGACTATTTCCATAGTGGTTGTACAAGCTTGCACTCCCAGCAGCAATGGAAGAGTGTTCCTCTTTCTCCACAACCTTGCCAGAATGTGCTGTCATTTGAGTTTTTGATCTTAGCCATTCACATTTTTCTTCTTAATTAACTTTCAGATAACATGCTTTGAGGTGCTCACATGACATATGTTCTCAACATTGTCTACTGGCTTCTGCACCATAGCTCTCCCCTGAACATTTTCATGGATTTTCCAACTGCTAGAGTCATCCTACTATCACCACCACTTTATATGTCACTAATCTACATTAGTCTATTCATAATATTGTGAATTTGATACAGCTATTATAAAAATTACTTCAAACGTATCACCTTAAGACCACACAATGGACCAACTTATGATTCAGTAAGTCAAAAGTCCAGGTACCTTACTCAACTAGGCTTTAGAGGAGACTCTAATATTTTATATTTATCATTTCTCATAACCATCTGTAGTCCTTAGATCTTCATTCCTTTCCTACACCTTAAAAGTCAGCAATATTGAATTAAACCTTTTCTTCTTCTGTAGCCATATCTGCCTCATGGTACTTAAGAAACTTCTCAGGTTTTAAATAATCAAATTCAGACTCAAGATCAGTACATGGATATCTTTCTTCTCAAAGATTTAACAATGCTGAAGGCTGCATTATTCTCTGTGTTACATAAAACAACAGTCACAGACTATAGTTACTGGGACCTGGATAACTCTGCAGTCATTGTGGTATCTCTAATAAGTTCTTAAGATTATCTGGAGCTATAGCTAATGTGTTTCTCTATTCAGTTTTCATTCTACTATAATCAAAATTTACCACTGATTTTGCATACATAGTAAGGAGTAGATGCCCAATAAGTATTGAGTGAGTGAGTGAACGATTTAAAATTATAAAGATTTATAGTAAATCACTGAATGAGTTTATACATGCTTTTTATGATTTAAGCCATTATATCAGCAGTTAGTGAAATTATTGTGTCCAAGAGCATGCAGTTAGTCTAATTTTCAACTATTCAAAGTCCCTCACTACAACTATGTTACTTAGAGGGCCATTTTAGTATATTTATAATGTTTGGTAGAAGTGCCTTGCCTTTACTAGAAAGTTCCTATGATAGAACAATGATTTGGGCCTAATAAAATCCCTTTTGTTTCCATTGAGGGTCATTTACTTCACTGTAACATGAAGACAGAAAACATACTCTCTTTATCACCCTATAACAGTTGCAAAATAAATGATTACAGGGGATGTGCAGGGGTTAGTAATGAGCCAAGCTGGAACAATGGGGTAGCAAAGAGTGCATCTGCATTAGAAACAGCACATGTAACTGAAAGGGAAAAGGGTAAAGCTCTGAACTTCATGTGTAATATGCCAATGTCTAAAATAACATACAGGTAAAGACTGTTTTTATCCGAGCTATAATAGAGTAGCATGCCTCAGTGACAAGTAAAAACCTCAGTTGCACACACACACACACACACACACACACACACACACACAAACACACACACGAGTCTGTCTGAAGACAATTTAAAAACAAAATCACAGGTAAGATACATGAGGATTCATGAGGACATGTCAGAACAGTGACACTTACTGAGATGTACAGAATACCAGCTTTCTGACAGGGACACTTATCAATCTGGGGCAAAAGAGGAAAGAAAGGGTTGAGGAGACAGAAGCCAATGGCTGTTGTAGAAATGTCAACGGAGTCTTACAGCAATTTTATAGGACTATGGACACAAAATCATATTTTGACACTGCCAATGTGAAGTGGCAAGAACCCTAGAGAAGAAAACACAAAGATCTAAGTCTAAACCTCAGGAGGTTTTCTTAAACAACCTGTCAGTTCCCAAACACTGGCTCACGTCTATTGTCACAGAAGTCTTTTTATGTTGACTCTGAAAAATAGAGAATATACAACTTTCCTCCTTGATTTCAGAAGATAGAAGTCAAAGGATTATTCTGTGACTATGTAGAAGGAGACACTGAGAAGGAAAAAGAAAGACAGCTGAGTCTACAGTGGGCTAGAAAGTTAATGCAAGATCAAAATAAAATAAAATACAGAAATCACAGAGTACAAACACTGTTTCCCTTCAAGAATAAATACAAGTTTACATATCAAGGTAGATGAATAAAAATACTTGAGGTCTACCCTTAAATGAAGAGCTACAAGCATTTAAAGACTATTGAAAGAGGGAAATACGGTCTTCCCCAGATATGATATAAATCTCCAAATCATTATCCAATCTCAAGAAGTCAGACTTAATAATATATACAAACATGTAGCACTAAACAAACTTAGGAGATTGCATTCATATATGTATTACACATATGCACATACATGGGGGGAGAGAGAGAGAGAGAGTCTAATTAAAAAGCCCAAAACCATGAAATTCAAAAATTTTAAAAATGAGTTTAAAGTTCTATATCTAACTCAGCTTTCATACTAACTTGCCTCACAATTTTGAAAATATCTTCTTAGATCCAGAACACCCTCTTGATTCCTACACAACTCAAAATTTAACTATGAGACTCTATCTATCTATTCTTCAACCGACAGTAGAATGTTAAAGTCAGATGCCAAATACATATGGACTGGACATTGGGAATGCATGCTAAGCCATATAACTCTCATAATTGTGGCCTATTTATTTCTGTTGTTTTGTTTGTATTTATAGTTATAATAGAAAGAACCACTTGTTGGACTGAAAGGGAGAGCTGTTGGGGGAAAAAAGAAATACGTTTAACTAAAAAAAAAAAAAAGAAGGGAAGAGGATGGGGGTTTGATGGGGAGGAGGGTGGAAGGGTGGGACTGGAGGGGGAAGTAGGGATGGGATTGTGATTAAGATGTAACTTGAAGAAATAAAAAAATAAATTATTAAAAAAAAATTCAAAGAATGTGGGGCAGGGACATAAGTTTGGAGAAACAAGAGGTGAAAATGTAATTGTATTTTAATTAAATTTTTTAAATTCAATGAATAGAATAAATGGGCTGTAAAAATGGTTTGGTCATTTAGAACACTTTCTGCTCTTCCAGAGGACCTGGGTTTGATTTTCAGCACCTACATGGTGGCTCACAACCATCTATAACTCCAATTCTAGGGCACCTAACACTCTCTTCTGACATCTAAATCCACCAGACGTGTATTTGGTACACATACACATGCTGGAAAAACATTTAAACACATAAAATGAATATATATGAACCCAGTATTATTTAAGTCCATGTTCAAGAAAGTGACTGAGCATGTGTGCACCAATGGATGTTGTACATGCAGCTTTGCTGCATCTTTTCTCAATAAGGTCTTGTGTTAAAAGTATGAATCCTGTTTTGGTAAAATGCCTTCAAACAGAGAATATTTGCATGCCTACAAATCTCTCTACCCTACATTTGTCAGAATGTGTTTGACCTTGATCTGAGCAAGAAATCAAGCTCAGATCCTCTAGTTTCGCAAAGAGCATCAGGCTCTAACTATGGTCAGTGGTCATCTTCTGGACTTTGTAGAAGGTTTAGATAACAATTGTGTCTATATTAAATCTGGATAGTGAATTGTCTCAGGGGGTAGGGATACATAAAGGATTTGAATGAGATCTTCTTTAAAGGGCAAAACAGGACTAGGGAAATCCATTGACTGGTAAGTTACACATGGAAGGGAAATCTTCCTTTAACATTAGTGACTTAGGTGCCTCCACAATAACAACTCAATTCAGGACAGACTGGTCCATGAACTATCAAAAAGCAGGCAGGTTCAAGCTTCAGGTCTTAGATTATTCCTAGTTTCATCGATCTTTGAACTGTTCCAAATTTCAACTATATATCAAGTCCTCCTATTTGACAATTGGGAGCATGTGTCACCATAGCCAAGAGGCCCAAAAGTATCTAAGACAGACAATGAATATCTTTCCTGCATGATTTGTCAACTCTCACGTTGATGTAAAAGAATGGAGATGCCATGGTTTGGGAGTTGTACAAATATTTTTAATTAGTAATGATCGAAATTCTTATCTCAGGAGACCCTTTCTATTTATTTTATAGAATGAAAGCACTGCTCAGATCTATAATCAAAACCAAAAATTATAATCTTTATAAAATTCTCAGGTAGGTTACAAAAAAATATGAGATCCCACATATAACACTGTACAGGTTACTGGGTCGAACTAACTTTAAAGGAAAACCATTAAAAATATGGCTCCTCCATAAAATATGGAATCTCTGTTTTTTCCAAATAATAATTATGTCTCTTCCTCTACTATCCAGTTAAGAAAATTTTCTGGAAAAGGCTATTTCCTGCAACAGAATCAAAGTGGAAACAAAACAAACAAAAAAAAATTGTAATTCCCTCCTTCAAGAGTTCCCAGAATAGACAGTGTTCAAGAAGTCAGTGAAAGTTAACACATTCTAGTCATGCAAATGTCCTTGGTGGTGGCTTCAATATCCCTATGTCTTTATTCACTTGAGTCACCTGTACTTGAGAATTTCCACTGAAGAGGAATTGCTGCCCCTTTTGAACCTGAGGACAAACTTCCCAGAAGCCAACTTCTGAAAAGATCTTGGTTCTAAGAGGATCCGTTTTCTCACATGTGCTGGTCATAATCTCCATTTTCACAGTCCACAGTTCTCGGATTCGGGCCAGGCATTGTTGCAAAGGACTATGAAAGGTCTGGGGTGATGTCACAGACAATGAAGTGTTTGTGTTGTAAGCATAAGGATCCAAGTTTGACATCACAGAACTATGTTCAATAAACAAGGTATCGGTGGGGCATTCTAGTAACCCCTGAACCAAGAATATGGACATAGTTGCTTTCCTGTGACTCACCAGCCAAACAGATCAGCCTAGTCAGGCATAGAGAAATCTTCAAAAAACAAAGACAATGGTACCTGAGGAATGAAAACTAATGCTGAAGGCCCTCTGACACATCCAGCCTTGTGGACAAAACAACTATTCAATTCTTAGACTTTCCATCAGGAGACAGCCATTGTTGGATTAGCTGGGCCAGAGCCTGTAAACCACTCTAATCTCTAATCTATAGCATATATCTCTATCTTTATCTACACCATCTATATCTATATCATCTTTTATTTTTTTGGTTTTTCAAGACTGGGTTTCTCTGTGTAACATCTTTGGCTGTCCTGGGCTCGCTTTGTAGACCAGGCTGGCCTCGAACTCAGAGTGATCCGCCTGCCTCTGCCTCCCAAGTGCTGGTATTAAAGGCGTGCACCACCATGCCCAGCTATCTATATCTTCTTTATGTATATCTATCTATACATGTGGATATATACACTTATATATGTATGTGTGTGTGTGTGTGTGTGTGTGTGTGTGTGTGTGTGTATATATGTATATATACTCATTCCCTGAGTTTTGTTTTTCTAGAGAATCCTGATTAATACAGCATGCATGTAGAATAAAAATGTCTAGAATGTTTATGAAATGAAAACCATGGTTAACAAAATTACATCAAATTGGATATTTTTGTCAAATATATAGACTCTGTCACCAAAATAAACAAACAAAAAAAACTATGTGACATAGTTTTCTTGGCATGAAAAAACTCCTTGCTTCAACTGCAGACAGACTGCTGTCCAAAAAGGACAAAACTTGGTAGCAGGGAAGTCGACAGCCTAGCTCTGCCAAGACAGGTTAGGTAAGTCCTTCATAATTCCTGCTCTACAATCAATGTCTGTCAGAGAAACAGAACCAAAAGGCTGAAGACTGATGCTGGAATGTGTGGAGAGAAAAGGGGAACTGTCCAGGCAGTCACTGGTTTGTCATTTCTTAGTATTGAAAGCTGCAGGCCCTGCACTTCTTATATAATCAGATATATTTATCCCCCTCAGGTCTCTGAGGTGGTTGAAGAATAGACAGCTAAAGTCTCATAGTTAAATTTTGAGTTGTTTAGGAATCAAGAAGGCGTTCTAGATCTAAGAAGATGGTTATAATAGTGATGCAAGTTAGTATGAAAACTAAGCCAGTTATAGAACTTTAAATTCATGGAGATGGTTAGATGGTAGAATGTTAAAGTCAGGGGCCAAATATGTATAAACTGGACATTGGGAAGGTATACTGGGCCATTTAACACTCATAAATGTGGCATATTTATTTCTGTTGTTTTGTATAGTATTTACTGTTATTAGAGAAAGAACCATTTGTTGGACTGAAAGGGGAAACTGTTGGGGGGAAGAGGGTGGAAGGGTGGGACAAGAAGGGGGAATTGGGAAGAGTTTGTGACTGAGATGTAACTTGAAGAAAAAAAATAAAGTATTTAATAAAAAAAATTGTTGACTTGCTTCACTATATATATAGCAACTATTTTATTATCAGTATATATCCCATAATACCATGCTATAAGTCTCAAATGTATAGAATAAAATTTTTATTTTTTTTAATATTTAAATGTTTAATTATTAATTCAAATTATATCTCCATCACAGCCCCCTCCCTCCAAGCCTCCCAGTGCCATCCTCCCATCCTCTACCCCCTCTACCACCTATCCTACTCCTCCAGTGTGGGGTGACTCCACATATTAGCCCCACTCAGTTCATCAGTCACATGACAGCTAAGAGCTTCCTCTTGCATTGGGGGCCTACATGGTAGCTCCACTAGAGTGAAGTGTCCCACTGACAGGTAACAAAGTCCATGTTCCTGTTCCTTTGGGTCTGTTGACTGTAGGATAGTTATCCTGTACTATATGGCTAAAATCCAGTTGTGAGTGAATATATGCCATGTGTATCTTTCCGGGTCTGGGCTAGCTCATTTGAGATGAGCCTTTCTAGTTCCATCAACTTGGTTGCAAATTGCATGATTTCCTTGTTTCTTGGTTTTTTTTTCTCTTTTTTTTGAGGTTTATTTGTTCCTTTTTTTGTTTTAAAGAAAGTCCTGAAGTTGACAGCTTATTATGGAACTAAAATGTAAACAATTAATTAACTGATTAGTTAATTAAAAATCCAATAAATTAATTGGATGGCAAGAAAATAACTGCAGAACTTTAATAAACTAAATGGCTAACATGACATCCTGTACTCAATGAAATGCCCTCAAAAACTGTGGGGTACATGCTGTTGAAGCCTTCTTTCCATAATTTAACCTTCCTTTTCCTTTATTATCCTCTGTCCTGTCTTTTCCCTTCAATTCATTCATTTTCCCTTTCACATCCATGAGTAATTGTTACCTTCACAGTACATTGTGTAATAGATTTCTCATTTTTTGGACTTATGGTCTCTACTGATATATAAGTAGACTTTAACTTATCTGAAGTATATATACTTCTGTATCTCACACCAATTGGTACTGTTGCTGTTATGAGAGCTAGCTTTGTGCTCAGTCAATGGTATTGTAGCTTGAGTCCTCGAGAGTGGATTACTTAATAAGAAATGAGGAATAAGCCAGGAGAGACATCCAAACCAATGATGTGCACATAGTATAGAGGATCACACAAAATAATGAAATTTTGAGGAGCAGAGGAGGAAAACTCAATTCTTCCAAGAGATCACAACAAAAGCTGAGTAGAAAATATCAAAAGAGTCAATGAAGCAATAGAAATAATATCAGAAATGGTACTTGAGGTCTAGAAAGTATTCCACTCAAACATCAGGCAAACAAGCTAAGTCTGTGAGACTATAAAATCCAATAATTCTGGGATACTTTCAAAAGTCTCACCTAATCATCTATGGGATAGGAGTTGAAATAAAACTAAAGGTATGTAGAATTTATTTAATTAAATTATAGCAGAAATTACTCCAATATAAAGAAATAATGACCATGCAAACAAAATAGGCATTTGGAATTCCCCACAGGCATTATCAGAGAAGAATCACTCCTTAGCATATTCTCTAGTTAACTTGTCAAAAGTACAGAGACAGTTCATCAGTTAAGAGCACAAACTATTCTTCCACAAGGCCTGAGTTTGGCACCCAGCAGCCACATCACGGGGCTCACAATGACCAATGACTCTAGTTCCAGGGACTCTGACACACTCATCCAGATTTCTAGGACACTGAACTTATACACATGCAAACTCCCCAAAACACACATGTGCACCTAATTTTCAAAGCGGAAGATATTTTTAAAAAATAAATAAAAAATTTAATCTAGAGCAACAGTATTAAATGCTGTGAGGAAAAATTTCATGACATCTACAAATATACCCAGATAACGTAAGAAATGCCATAAACAGCCCTAAGAGCTAAGAAACAATGAAATGACATGTTTCAATAACTCAAAGTAACTAGCTGCCCAATATTGGGATCCATAGGAAAGCTGTCTCTCAAACTTCAGAATAAACTGAAACATATCACAACATTTGTAAACGAAGGAAGATCAAGCCACCAAGTACACACTTCAGAAGGTGAAAATACGACACCTAATAGAGGAGGAAACACAGTCTTAATCATGAGCTCATGGGAAAGAATAAGCTTCAGAAGACTGTATGAGCAAGTGAAGGAAACTTCCATGTACAACACAGAAAACTAGCAAATGTCTGAGTGTGTAAGGATGTTTGCTCTTAAAGCATTGAGAACCTCTGTTTGAGTACCAAGTACTTATGTGAAATTTCAGGTATGAGTACATGTGCCTGAAGCTCCAGCTTGGGGAATGGAGACCTGTAGATAGCAAGAGATCTCTGGTCATCCAGCCTAACCTAAATCATGAGCTTCAGTTCATGGAAAGATCCTGTCTCAGAGTAATGGAGGAAGGTTCTGTACAACATGCTCTGGCTCTGCACGTATATATGTGGGTTACACATATGCATGCGTCCCTCAATACACACACACACAGACACATAAGGTCACACATATGCATGTACCATACATAACACACACACACACACACACACACACACACACACACAGAGAGAGAGAGAGAGAGAGAGAGAGAGAGAGAGGTCACACCCCTGCACACCTCACACACACACACATGCACACAGACAAACACAGGTGTTGTTTCCAAGAAACATACATCGCTAATGAAAACACTTCTAGACTAAGAGTGAAGGGATGGAAGTCAATCAAATAAACAGAAGCTGAAAACAAACAGGTGCAGCAAATCTGATCTCTGATTTAAAAAAGATGTTTCATACCAAATTCAGTCAGAAAAAAAAATACCGTTCTATACTAAGACACATAGAAATTCCTGAAGAAGGCACAGTGATGGTAGATATTTATGTACTGACATGGGGGCTCCAATAAAGCAAACACTAACAGGAATAAAATATCTTATAGTTTCTGATATAATAACAGAATGTGATTTCTATATCCTACTCTTATGTTTAGATGGGTCATTTAAATGAATACACAATAAGGAAACTTCAGACATAAATCAGATGAACTTTATATATATACATATATATGTATGTATATATATGTTTATATATGTATGTGTGTATATATTTATGTATACAAAATATTTCATGTATGAGAAGCAAAACCACACATTCTTATCACCATAGCAGAGACCCTTGTCTAAAATAGAGGTCATTGACACTTTAGGTCAAAAAGCAAGTTTTACCAAATACAATATATTAAGATAGTTCTTGAATTTTCTTAGGGTATAGTGGGATAAACCAGACATCAATAACAAGAGAAACTACTAAAAATTGTAGAGATTGGCCTATACACTCTTGAATGGCCAGTGCATAATTGAATATATGAAAGAGATTTTTTTAAGTCATAGGATTAAGTGAATATAAAAGCACAATTTAGTAGAACTTGAGGAATACAGCTAAGCCAATTCTAATCAGATCTAGACTCAGTATCCTCAAATCCTACCACAAGAGAGAAGGGGAAGGGAAGTGACCAATTACAGCATAAGAAAGAAGATTTATCTTGATAACAAAACCAGAGAACACAACAAAAATAAAACTATACATCCATTTCTCTGGTTAATACAGATTTTTAAAAATCAATAGAATTTTTGCAAATCACATTCAAAATGATCATGAACTGTGAATGAATGTTTTCATCCTAAGGATCCATGGCTAATTCAACATATGGAAATCAATAAATGTAATATAAAATATAGACTCAAAAATAGAGACCATATAATCACTCCAATAGACACAGAAACACCTCGGACAAAGTTCAGAATTCCTTGCTGACAAAAACTCTGAACAAACTAGAATGAGAAGGAACATGCCTCAATATCACAAAAGCAATATACGGACACCATATACCCAATATCATACTAAATAAGAAAAACTGAATATATACTCTCCATAATCAGAAATTGAGGCAAGGTTGTCCACTCTCATCACTATTACTCAGTACATTCCTTAATGTCTTTATTAGGGCAGTTAAATAAGTGAAACAAATAAAGAGTATGCAAAGAGTAAAGGAAGAAGAATTAAAGTAAAGTAAAGGAATAAAAGAATTCTATATTTTCAAAGAATATGATTCCATTTTTCAAGGATGCTAATGATTCCACCAGAACACATTTATATATCAGATGGGTAATAGGAAACAAAATAAACATTCAGAAATCCACATGATTTCTATAACTGATTGAGAAATAAATCAGGGGGGTAAAAATCTCATTTACTGTAGCTTAAAATAATATGTAGAAAATAAACCTAATTAAGGAAATAAAAGATTTCTACAGTGAAAACTTTAAGATGCTGAATAAAGACACTAGAAGATGGAAACATGTCTGTAGACACAGATCAGTAGACTCAATATTATACAAGAGGCTATGTTTCTGTTATTAATCTACAGATTTAATACAATCTCTATCAAAATCCCAATAAAATGCCATTCTACACACACACACACACACACACACACACACACACACACACACACACA
>CAJQZJ010032362.1:3650033-3688301 GCA_907164525.1 Lophiomys imhausi | reverse complement strand
ACACACACACACACACACACACACACACACACACACACACACACACATAAAAGCAAGGAATCGCAGCAACAGTATTGGGAACTCCCATTCCTAGCAGCATTTCTCATTTGTTTTCCATATGTACAATTTCTATTTCACTTGAAGGCCACTAACATTGTAGAAGATTCCACTTCCTTAATACTTGTGTTTACTTCATGGTACAGGCTATCCTGCCACAGTGCAGTACATAATACACACTCTATATCTTGGCTGAAATGTGTGGGAAGGAAACTTGATAAATTATTGTAGTCTGCTACAGTGCATGTGAACCTGGAATGGCCCCCCAAGGTGTGGATCAAATGCTTGTTCTTCAGAGTGTCACAACTGGAAAATGATAGAACATAAATGTGTGGCCTTGTGTGAGGCCTTTTGTTTGAGGCTCTTGAAGGGAATACTGGGAGCTTAGCCTCTTCCGCTCTTTCCTAATAAGTTGAATGCATCCTTCTGCCAGTGATGTGCAAGCAGCCCAGGTTCAATGTTCTGGTTTTGATAGATCGTGAACTAAATTCTATAAATCTGTGAATCAAATGGACCTTTTTCCTTCAAGTTAATTATCTTAAATATATTGTTACAATGGAAACCTAACACACATACACACAGAGACTAAATTAAAAGGCAGAAGTTCATATCTGTAGATCATTTGGGCA
This sequence comes from Lophiomys imhausi, assembly GCA_907164525.1. NCBI lineage: Eukaryota > Metazoa > Chordata > Mammalia > Rodentia > Muridae > Lophiomys > Lophiomys imhausi. The sequence goes on along the minus strand of CAJQZJ010032362.1, from coordinate 3,687,615 downwards.
CTTTCTTTTATCTCCCTCAACTCTCTCCTCCCCTTAGAATTGCTTTATGAACTTTTCCTAAATGTAAGTTTATAAAATAGTGCAATATGATAGCAAATAATTTTTTCTTATCAGATCTTTAGACCATTTAAAAAGTAATTATATGAACACTCAGTGTTATTAGTTATGTTCATTGAATTGGCATTTTCATTATGAATCCATTTTTAATTACACTGGACACATTTCATCGATATTTCTTCTGAGACGAAGAGAATGTATAATGGCATTTGCAAGAACATACTCACCAGGTCAAAGGGAAAATGTCTGCACCTGCAGCCATGCCGGGAATGATCTGAGTAGCTGGTAAGTTCTAAAAACTCAAATAGTGTCTGTGCTAGCAAGTAAACTAAAGAACACAGTGGTAAGTAACAATCAAACACATCTAGAGACCCACTCACTGCGTGACAGTTTTTTTTCTCCATTAATTCTGTGAGGGAAGAAATCGAAAGGTGAAGAACGAATTTCCAAGCAGAAGACTCGTGATCCTTACCTGAAAACAAGCACAAGAATGCAGGAGCATGCTGTGGTGGTCCTGTCTGTGTGAGCCCAAACCTCAGTGTGAGGGGTCAGAGCCACAATTCACAGAGGTAAAGAACAAAGGGCCATCACTGGCTCATGGAAAGGAAAAGGCAAAGGATCCATCTATCTTTGTGGCTCTAAGAGTGCAAACAAAAGACATTTTGACTTTTACTAATGACTTAGTCCAGAATTCAACAAAACAGACTAGATAATAAGTATTTTTGACTTTGACAGGCTTGTCAGGTCTCTATAACATTTCATTCATTTTTGTTTGCTTTTTTTTTTAAATCTTTTAAAATATGGCTCAGTTCCTGACATCACCCCCTATCCTACTTCAAGTAGATGATGAGCATCAAAGAATATCCGATTAGAGATGGTTGCATTAGTGGCAAGCCTGTCACCAGTCAAGAAAAATCCCTTGCTTCAACTGTAGACAGACTGCAGTCCGAAAAGGACAATCTTGAAAGCAGGTAAGTTGACAGTCTAGCTCTGCTAAGACAGGGTAGGCAAGTCCTTCATAATTCTTATGTCATACTAATGTCTGTCAGAGATACTGGGCCAAAAGACTGAAGATAGATGCTGTAATGTATGGAGAGAAATTGAGAACTCTCCAGGCAGCCAGAAATCTGTCATTTGTTAGTTTTTGAAGTTGCTGGCCCTGCACTTCCTATATAATCAGATATATTTATCCTTCTCAGGTTTCTGATGTGGTTGAACACTAGATAGTTATAGTCTTATAGTTAAATTTTGAGTTGTTTAGGAATTAAGAGTGTGTTCTAGGTCTAAGAAGATGATTTTAATGCAAGTTAGGACAGAAGCTGAGTTGGGTATAGAACTTTAAACACATGGAGATGGAATGTTAAAGTCAGTTGCCAAATACATATGTACTGGACATTGGAAATATATGTTATGCCTTATAATTTTCATAATTGCCTCCTAATTATTCTTGTTGCTTTGTATTCTATTTGTTGTTATAAGAGAAAGAACCATTTGTTAGACTGAAAAGGAGAGCTGTTGGGGGAGAAGATACACCTTAAACTTTAAAAAAAAAAAAAAGGAGGGGGAGGGGGGGGGGAGGGAGAAGGGGGGGGGAGGGTGGGACAGGAGGGGGAAGTAGGGAGGGGATGTTGATTGAGATATAACATGAAGAAATAAAAAGAATTATATATATAAATGCTCTGCAGTGCATGTAGCCCCTGCCCTATTGCTTCCAGCCCCTGGACAAGCCATCATCCATACCCTATGTTTTATGAGTTCTTCCAGCTGATATTCGCTTTCAACATTTTAGCCAGTACAGAAATATTCTAGATAGACAGTACATAACACTTGGTTTCCATGGATCTTCGATTTCTGTTACAATGAGTAGTTCTTCAGCTTCTCTTGTCTCTTTCTTAGCTTCCATAAATATATGTATATAACAACAATTAGTTTAAAAAAATCTAAACATTAATTTGAAAGAGAGTAAGGAATGGTAAAGGGCAAGGTTTGGAAGGAGGAAAGGGAGTGGTAGATGATGTAAGTATATTATAATATAAAAAATAAAACAAATAATATTTTTAAATCAACATGATAGTTATTTGGAAGACTATATTTTAGTTTAGGTGATGTGTATAGTTTTTCTCATAATTAGGTTAGAGCTATGGATTTATTGGGAATATTAATCGTCTACAGTTTGTCGAAGGCACATGATGATCTCAGCACTAGTGATGTCTTGCTGTCATTGTTTAATCAAGGTGTTATATACTATGTTGTTGACTGTGAAGTTACTGTTTCCCCCTATGTAATTCAAAAAAAAGTAAGAAAATTTTAAATTACTAAATCATGTCCTCATTTTGAAACTAAATTTTCCATTATCATTTGTTATTTTGCATTTTTATATATGTTATGATTATATTATAAGAGCTTTAACTTTCTTGTGTTCTCTACTTCTTCCTACTCCCATCTCTTTCTCTCTCTCCTCCATTTTTATCCTCTGGTTTAGGCAAGAAAGTCCTACAGTTCTCAGTTTAATTAGTTTATGATTAATTGCTATCATTACTTATTTTGACAATCAAAATATCTCAGATACTGTCGATTGTGTGTATTTGTTATGTGTCTTCCTTTCATGTGAATCTTCCTTTTTGTTAAGATTTGTTTTAGTGTGTGTGTGTGTGTGTGTGTGTGTGTGTGTGTATACCACCATTGCAATGCTTGTGGAGATGGCGTAATTCACCCTTACCCTCCCAATGATAGTGGTTTCAAAACAGAAGCCTAAGAAGATGTCTGGAGCTTACCCCTTTACTGGCATTAATGAGGCAGGATCTTTTCAGGTTTTGCACAGACTGATTAGGAACCCTGGTTTTTCAACCTCATCTGGAAGAAACTTAATGTGTTGTTGTCCACAATGAAGCAGTCTAAAGAAGCATTAAGTTAGGTGCTGTCTTACCTCATAACACCCAACATATTCAAAACTGAACAAACTCGAGTAATAAAACATGTCACGGAAATACCAGTCATGGGGTGATAGAGATGTTAGATTATCTGAAAAGGATTTATAGTGGTCAAGAAAAAAATGACCTGTGATAATTACAAACATGTTTGAGAATAATGAAAGCCAAGTCTCAGAAAAGGTACAGATATATTAAAAATGAAATGAAAACAATTTAAAACAACCAAAATAAATCATAGATGAATGTTAGATGACAGTTGAAACCATCAGAAAATTTCAAAAGAGAACAACATAAATCAAACAGTCAAATTAACAGAGAGGGGACTTTGGTACATGCAGTAGTAGAGCAATTGCATAGAGTGCTAGAGGCCTTAGGTTAAATCATAGAATAAATAAATGGTCCCAAGGACATATTGCATTATAACAGAAAATATAGCAAGTGTTTCACTGGTGTCCCAGGGAGAGAAGAGAAAGATGACATCAATGAAAACCATTTATATAAATAATAGTTAGAAAAGACTCAAATTTGGCAAAATGTATACAGAAAAAAAATAAGTCTAAGCAAGTATACAATAAGTAATCAATAAAAAGTTACTTAATGGGTTATTAAAATGAACGTAGTAACACCTGAATTGATGTTATTGGTTTTGAGCAACCGTGTTAGATTAGAAGTTTCTCTAGGGTACCCTGTAGTTCAGATGTCAACGATCGCATCCATGACAGAGGAGTACCCATGACTCCAAACACAGAGATTTGTACACAGGGAATCGTGCCTTGTTTATCACAGTCCATAGTTTGTCCAGGTTTTCATGGCATCACTCCTTGATGGGTGATGTTATGAATTCTAAATGTTAATTAACCTGCTCCCAGAATCTTACTTGGTGTACATCACATAATGCTGTGTTACCTTGCTTCATTCTGATTGGTTAAATAAATTCTGAGGCCTGATATTGGGCAAAGACAGAGGTAGGCGGGACTAAGATGCTCAAACTTCTGAAGCAGAGAGGTTCATGGGAAGAAGTAACATCAAGAAGAAGAAGAAGAAGAAGAAGAAGAAGAAGAAGAAGAAGAAAAATAAAAGAAGAAGAAGGAAAGAAAGAAAAGAAGAAGGAGGAGGAGGAGAAGGAGAAGGAGAAAAGAAGAAGGAGGAGGAGGAGGAGGAGGAGGAGGAGAAGAAGAAGAAGAAGAAGAAGAAGAAGAAGAAGAAGAAGGAAAGAGGGAGGTTTGAATAAGAATGGTGAAGTGAGGGGGGCCAAGATGGCAGAGAACTGCACGGACACATTTTGAATGTGGGAGAGAAGAGCCATAGAAAACACAGAGTTGTTGCCACTGTGCAAAAACAGAAGGGTCTGGCCCCTCCGGGAACACTCACAGCTCCCAAGGGACTGTTAAAAGTCCCAGGGCAAGGCTCTCTCCCCATTTCTCGCAGACACGGAAGCCACTAAATCTGGGATTTGGGAACTCCCATTTGGAGAGGCGCCTGGTAAGATTGATCCCAACACACAGCAGGCAGAATCAAAGGCCACATGGCGATTGCCCACTAGCCTCCTGGGCTTCCCACACCTCAGGAGGACCTTATAACTACTTAGGAAATTTTGCAGAATAGTTGAAGTCTTAACAAGGAAGAAACAGGGTGCTCAGCGGGTTATCCGCAGCAGCTCGAGCCAGAGCGGGAGGCCGGCGGGCAGAGCAGTCACACTTGGAAGCGGGTGCAGGCAGGTGGGGCTGGAGCTAGGAAGTGAGGCTGGCTCAGGCGGCGGGAGGGGAGGAAGCCCCACGCACCCACAGCAAAGCAGCTAGGGAAGGAGGCCGGATTAGTCGGCGGGAGGGGCCAAAGCCCCACGTATCCACGGCAAAGCAGCTAGGGCGGGAGGCCAGCTCAGGCGGCGGGAGGGGCTGAAGCTCCGCACACCCACGGCGGAGCAGATAGGGAGGGAAGCGGCCAGGCCTGTGGCAGAGAAGCATATTGGGTAACCGGAAGCCAGGGGACCATAGTTGTATTCTGGTAAATCCAGACATATTAGGTGTGGAGCTGGGCCCTGTCAGCCTCCGTGACGACAAACAAAGCCCACAAAATCTGTACCTGGGCAAACAGGTCCATACCATCAGAACCATTACAGGCTGATCACTCAGTGTGCAACATAGAGATGTCTGAACTGGGAGCAGTGAAACAACCCCGGACCATTACTCACTACCTGGGAATAGGCTGCACCAGCTCACAGCGATTCAGGCTATTAAAACCACAGTGACTCTGAGATCCCCCTGTAAGCAATGACAGATAGCCAAGCAATTCGACTCCTTCACCAAAACATCCCCTGTGGATCCAAGCACAGAAAACTACAAGAACAGACAGCTAAACACACCCACATGGCCAAAGGTCCAAGAAAAAATAGAAATCAAGGAAATATGACTCGAACAAAGCAAAATTATCCTAGCTCATCCAATTCGGATGACCTCATACCAACAGTAACACATGAAAACGATGACAATTCTGCATTATGGAAAGTGATAGAGTCCCTTCAAGAAGAACTTAAATCCATGAAGGAATTCAAAGAAGCCACAATTTTACAAGCCAAAACAATGAACAACACCATTAAAGAAATCCAAGCCAAGGTGACAGAGCTTGAAAAGGAAAAGGACAAAGCAATGAAAGATTTTCAGACAAAAACAAGCAAGCTGGAGAAGGAAATGTACAAAACGAATAATACCATACAACACATGAAAATAGAAATAGAAACAATAAAGAAAACACAGCCAGAGTTAAAAGAGGAAGTGGAGAACCAAGGGAAGAGAACAGGAACTACGGATGTGAGTATCAACAATAGGATGCAAGAGATGGAAGACAGGATCTCAGGGATGGAAGATTTGATGGAAGAAAATAGTACAACATCCAAAGAAAATGAGAAGGCTAAAAAAATCTCTCACCCACAACATCCAAGAAATCAAGGACTCAATGAAAAGACGGAACCTAAGAATCATAGGCATAGAGGAAAGAGAAGACTGCCGACTCCAAGGTCCAGGAAATATCTTCAACAAAATCATAGAAGAAAACTTCCCAAACCTGAAACTAGAGATGCCAATAAGAATCCTAAGGGCTTACAGAACACCGAACAGATTACATCAGAAAAGAAACTCCTCTCGCCACATAATAATTGAAACACCAAATGTGCAGAACAAAGAAAGAATATTAAAAGATGTAAGAGAAAAAGATCAAGTCACATACATGGCAGACCCATCAGAATTAAACCTGACTTCTCCTCAGAAACTTTAAAAGCTAGAAGGGTCTGGACAGATATCCCACAAGTCCTGAGAGAACATAGGTGCCCAGCCAGACTACTATACCCAGCAAAACTCTCTATCAACATAGATGGAGAAAACAAGATATTCCATGACAAAATCAAATTTAAACAATATCTCCCCACAAATCCAGCCCTACAGAAAATCCTAGAAGGAAAATTCCATCCCTGAGAAGAAAACTTCACCCAAGAAAACAAAGGGAATAGAAAACCCCTCAACAACTAAACCAAAAGAGGCACAGGACCATCACCTATACCAAACTAATGGGAAACAACAACCCCAGGTCACTAATATCCATCAACATCAATGGTCTCAACTCCCCAATAAAAAGACACAGGTTTACAGAGTGGATCCAGGCAAGACCCGTCCTTTTGCTGCATACAAGAAACACATCTTACTACCAAAGATAGACACTACCTCAGAGTAAAGGGCTGGGAAAAGGTTTTCCAAGCAAATGGACCCAGGAAGCAAGCTGGAGTAGCCATCCTAATATCAAAGAAAACAGAGTTCCAACTGAAGTTAATGAAAAAAGACAAAGAAGGGCATCATATACTCATTAAAGGGAATATTCATCAAGAGGAAATCTCAATACTGAACATCTATGCCCCAAATACAAAGGCACCTACTTTTGTAAAAGAAACGCTTTTAAATCTTAAATCGCACGTCGATCACAACACATTAGTAGTGGGAGACTTCAACACCCCACTCACAACAATGGACAGATCATCAAGACTGAAGCCAAATAGAGAAATATTGAGTCTAACAGAGATCATGAAACAAATGGACCTAACAGATATCTACAGAACATTTCACCCAAACACAAAGGAATACACCTTTCTCTCAGCACCCCACGGAAGCTTCTCCAAAATCGACCACATAGTTGGACACAAAGATAGTCTCAATAGTTACAAGAAAATTGAAATAACACCTTGTATCTTATCAGACCACCACGGAATAAAGCTGGTCTTCAACAGCAAAAGAATCAACAGAAAGCCTACACACACATGGAAATTGAACAGCTCCTTACTGGATGACCACTGGGTCAGGGAAGAAATAAAGAAGGAAATCAAAGACTTCTTAAAATCCAACGACAATGAAGACACAACATACCCAAACCTATGGGATACATTGAAAGCTGTGCTACGAGGAAAGTTCATAGCACTAAGTGCTTTCAAAAAAGAAAATTGTGACAGCTCATATTAGTGAATTAACAGCTAAGCTGGGTGAATTGGAAAAAAAAAGAAGCAAACACGCCCAAGAGGAGCAGAAGGCAGGAAATCATCAAACTTAGGTCTGAAATAAACAACTTAGAATCAAAAAGAACTATACAAAGAATCAATGAAACCAAGAGTTGGTTCTTTGAGAAAATCAACAAAATAGACAGACCCCTAGCCAAATTAACTAAAAGGCAAAGAGAAAGAACCCAAATCAACAAAATCAGAAATGAAAAGGGAGAAATAATAACAGACATTGAGGAGATCCAGAAAATATTAGGGTCTTACTTTAAAAATCTATACTCCACCAAATTTGAAAACCTAAGCTAGATGGACAATTTCCTCGATAAATTCCACCTACCAAAACTAAATCAAAATCAGATTAACAGCTTAAACAGCCCAATAACCCCTAAGGAAATAGAAACAGTTACTAATAATCTCCCAATCAAAAAAAGCCCAGGGCCAGATGGCTTTAGCATGGAATTCTACCGGACCTTCAAAGAGGAACTAACACCATTACTTTTCAAACTCTTCCACCACATAGAAACAGAAAGAACACTGCCAAACTCATTCTATGAGGACACTGTCATTCTGATTCCTAAACCACACAAAGACCCAACAAAGAAAGAGAACTTCAGACCAATCCCCTCATGAACATAGATGCAAAGATACTTAATAAAATACTAGCAAACCGAATTCAAGAACACATAAAAAATATCATACATCATGATCAAGTAGGCTTCATCCCAGGAATGCAGGGATGGTTCCATATACGAAAGTCTATCAATGTAATTCACCATATAAACAAGATGAAAGAAAAAAACCACATCATAATCTCGCTAGATGCAGAAAAAGCATTTGACAAAATCCAACACCCCTTCATGCTAAAAGTTCTGGAGAGAACGGGCATACAAGGACCATACCTAGAAATAATAAAGGCAATATACAGCAAGCCAGTGGCCAACGTCAAATTAAATGGAGAGAAGCTTGAAGCATTTCCTCTAAACTCAGGGACAAGACAAGGATGTCTACTTTCACCATATCTCTTTATATAGTACTTGAAGTTCTTGCTAGGGCAATAAGACAACTAAAGGAAATCAAAGGGATAAAAATTGGAAATGAAGAAGTCAAATTATCCCTATTCGCAGATGATATGTTAGTATACATAAGCGACCCCAAAAACTCCACCAAAGAATTCTTACAGCTGATAAACAACTTCAGCAAGGTGGCTGGATACAAAATTAATTCAAAAAAATCAGAAGCCCTTCTTTATACAACAAACACGCATACCTAGAAAGAAATAAGGGAAACAACCCCCTTCACAGTAGCCACAAACAATATAAAATACCTGGGGGTAACTCTAACCAAGCAAGTAAAGGACCTATACAACAAGAACTTAAAGCCCCTGAAGAAAGAAATGGAAGAGGCATTTAGAAGATGGAAAGATCTCCCATGCTCATGGATAGGTAGGATCAACATAATAAAAATGGCTATTCTACCAAAATCAATATATAGATTCAATGCAATTCTTATCAAAAGACCAACACAATTCTTTATAGACCTGGAAAAAGCTATACTCAACTTCATATGGAACAACAAAAAGCCCAGAATAGCTAAATCAAGCCTGTACAATAAAAAAGCATCTGGAGGTATCACCATCCCAGATTTCAAGCTGTTCTACAGAGCAATAATAATCAAAACAGCATGGTACTGGTATAGAAACAGACCAGTGGATCAATGGAATTGAATTGAAGACCCAAACATGGACCCACACACCTATGGCCAACTAATCTTTGACAAAGAAGCCAAAACCGCACAATGGAAAAAGGACAGCATCTTCAACAAATGGTGCTGGTCCAACTGGATGTCCACTTGCCAAAGAATGAAATTAGACCCAAACCTATCACCTTGTACAAAACTTAATTCCAAGTGGATGAAAGACCTTAACACAAGGCCGGCCACACTAAAGATACTAGAAGAAAAAGTAGGAGAAACCCTCGAACTCATTGGCACAGGTGACAACTTCCTGAACAGAACACCAACAGCTCAGGACCTGAGATCAACAATCAATAAATGGGACCTCATGAAACTGAAAAGCTTCTGTAAGGCAAAAGACTCTGTCATTCGAACAAAACGTCAACCAACAGACTGGGAGAAACTCTTCACCAACCCCACATCTGATAGAGGGCTATTATCTAAAATCTACAAAGAACTCAAGAAACTAAATGCCAAGAAACCAAATAATCCAATCAAGAAATGGGAGACGGAGCTAAATAGAGTATTCACAAAGGAGGAATCCCTAATGGCCGGGAGTCACCTGAAGAAATGCTCAACATCCTTAATCATCAGAGAAATGGAACTCAAGACGACCCTGAGATTCCCTCTCACACCTGTCAAAATGGCTAAGATAAAGAGCGCAAATGACAGCACATGCTGGTGAGGGTGTGGATGAATGGGAACCCTACTCCATTGCTGGTGGGAGTGCAGGCTTGTGCAACCACTATGGAGGTCTGTCTGGCGATATCTTAGAAATCTAGGAATAACCTTACCTCAGGACCCAGCCATACCACTTCTGGGTATACACCCAAAGGACACCTCACGGAGACATTGGGAAGTCTCCTCATCTATGTTCATAGCAGCCTTATTTGTAATAGCTAGAAACTGGAAACAACCAAGATGTCCCTCAGCTGAAGAATGGATTAAAAAACTGTGGTACATCTATACAATGGAATATTACTCAGCTATAAGAAACAATGAAATCATGTAATTTGCAACCAAATGGATGGATCTAGAGAAGCTCATCCTGAGTGAGCTAACCCAGTCTCAGAAGGATGCACATGGCACCTATTCACTTATAGTAGGATTTTAGCTATATCATACAGGATATCTGTACTACAACCAACACACCAAATGGAACACGGACATAAACTTTTTTTTCATTTCTTTTTCTTTTTCCTTTTCCTTTTTTTTCTTTTTCTTTTTCCTCTCTTTTTTTTTGTTGTTGTTCTTTGTTTTTGTGGGTTTGTGTGTCTCTGGGTCTTTTTTTTTAGTTTTCTCTCCGTAGCAAGGAGACAACTTTCACTGGCAGTACTGCCTCGTAGGCCCCCAGTGTTTGAAGAGGCTCTTGGCCCTCATATGACTCCTGATCTGTGGTGAGAGACTGGTATGCAGGGACACTCCACCCCAGAGATTCAAGACGGAAGGGTCAGGGGGTAGAGCATGGAAGGGGGGGGGGCTTGGAAGCGGGAAAAGAAGACAATATGTTAAGGATGTAACCTGTAGCAACAAACAAATAAATTCATTAATTAAAAAAAGCAGGTAACAACGTTAAAACACTGTAAATAAAATAAAAGACACAGCCATTAAACCTGGTTTTATAAACCTCCAACTGTCGAAAAACGTAGAGCTAAGGTAAAATACAGGAGAAACGTGGTGTTAACCCATGCCTTTAACTTCAGCAGAGACTGAAGGAGCACCACAGAGTTAGTGGACTTATAAATTCTAGAGTTACACAGAACAGGGTTGTGAGGGTACACACCCTTAATCCCATCATTCAAGAAGAGTACACCCTTAACCCCAACACACTAGAGACAGAAACAGGCAGATCCAGAGCTCAAGGTCAGCCTGATACAAAACAAACTGTAAATAGAGTAAAACTTCGATCCAGGAGTGGTGGAACACATCTTTAATCCCTTCAGATGGGAACCACAGGTCTCTGATCCCAATAATTACAATACAGAGACACACACATAGGATTTGGAAGGACCTAAGTTTAAAAGCTACTTACAAAAGGCCCACTCAATACAAACAAATTGTCCTTTGATATCTCAAAATATATACACTAAAGCTGGTTTAGCTCCAAAATAACAAAATAATTTCTTCTTTAAACCAGATTGAAAGATAACACTTTATATATTGTCAAAAAACCAAATTTGCTTCAGGAGAAATATTACCTACCCCCCCACAAAAAAGAGGGTGATTGTCCCTGAGTGAGAATTAGGGCAGGGCTCTGTTCTTATCTTTCCAGGAGAATCAAAGCATCCATTCAAGGAACCCAGGGACAACTGGACACTGGAAACCTCAGCAGAAATCAGAATCAGACACCAAAAGAAGACGAGTGACCCGGATGATTCAGCCTGACAGACTACCTCAATAGCTGTCTCCATCAAAAGCTTACAACCACAACAACTCAATATCGCTAAGACCGTTCAGCTCTACACAATGCCCCAGCCAGAACCTCAGTAAAGCCTGGAAGTTCAGCTTCTGCCTACAAACTCCTTAGGACATCTAAACAGCTGAGAACAGAAGGACTGAACATAAAAGGATTGTACTAACATTTTTTAACCATTTTTCCATTTTGGTTCGGGCCCCAAACAGGTTTATTACGACCCAAATCAGCAGGAAGTCATTTTAAGAGAGCGACGTCCCATACCCAGAGGGTGGGGAGGGTGTTTCTCCGCCCCCCCCTTTTTGGTTATTTGAAGGACAACTGAAAACTCTGTTATTTAGGGGAAGAGAAGAGAAATTGTTAAATGGTCCTGTTTAATGGGTTTTGGAGGTTAGACCCAGAATATTCCTTCTTTCCCTTTTCTGTATCCTTCTTTATCTCCTCTGTAGGAATGCACGGACTTGAGAAAAATTGAGACATAGACATAGCACAGGAAGGACCAAGAAGAAGGGTCAGATTATTGAATATGTCCTTATACCTTTGTATATTGATACAAAATTAGTAGTATATTTGGCTAAAGTGGTATTGACCATTGTTTATTGTGCAAAAATAAGATTGTATTGGACTACGTCGGTATTGATATTTGTATATTGATACAAAATTAAGATTATGGTTGGCCACAATGGTATTGACCCTTGTATATGGACGCAATATTAAGATTGTATTGGGCCACGTAGGCATTGATCTTTGTATATTTATACAAAATTAAGAGTATATTTAGCCACATTTGAATAGATCTTTGTATATTGATACAAAATTAAAGGTAACGCTTCCTAATGGTATCCGTACCTAGAGATACTTAAAAATGAAATGTGAAGCTCTGGCCTCTTCATACCAACCGTCTTAAACTGTTTAGGATAGTTAAGAAAAACAAACTCCTAGTCATGCGTGCATGTCACCTTGTTAGCTACTATGACAGTCTATCACAGATATTCTCTAAGCTACTCAGTAATCAAGTTGTTAAGAGACAAGCAACATTTGCTTATCTAAATATAAGAGATAGATAGGGCATCTTCAAAAACCCCAAGAGATCTGCAGAATATGGCATTCAAAGATGTGGTCTTAAATTAAGATTTTTTTTGATATCGTGACATATCAGCTCCTGACAGTACCCCCTATTCTACTCCAAGTAGAAGATAAGCATCGAAGAATCTCCAGTGTGAGATGGTTGAGTTAGTGACAAGCCTATCTCTTGGCATGTAAAAACTCCTCGCTTCAACTGCAGACAGACTGCTGTCCAAAAAGGACAAAACTTGGTAGCAGGGAAGTTGACAGCCTAGCTCTGCCAAGACAGGGTAGGTTAGTCCTTCACAATCCCTGCTCTACAATAAATGTCTGTCAGAGAAACAGGACCAAAAGGCTGAAGACTGATGCTGGAATATATGTAGAGAAAATGGGAACTGTCCAGGTAGTCACTGGTTTGTCATTTCTTAGTATTGGAAGCTGCAGGCCCTGCACTTCCTATATAATCAGATATATTTATCCTTCTCAGCTCTCTGAGGTGGTTGAAAAATAGACAGCTTGAGTCTCATAGCTAAATTTTGAGTTGTTTAGGAATCAAAAGGGCGTTCTAGATCTAAGAAGATGGTTATAATAGTGATGCAAGTTAGTATGAAAGCTAAGTCAGTTATAGAACTAGGGTAGAAGGTAGAAGGTTAGAGTCAGGGGCCAAATATGTATGTACTGGACATTGGGAAGGTATACTGGGCCATTTAACTCTCATAAATGTGGCATATTTAATTCTGCTTATTGTATAGAATTTACTGTTATAAGAGAAAGAACCATTTGTTGGATTGAAAAGGGAAGCTGTTGGGAGGGAAGAGGGTGGAAGGGTGGGACAGGAAGGGAGAATAGGGAAGGGTTTGTGACTGAGATGTAACTTGAAGAAAAAAAAATAAAGTATTTATATAAAAAAAGAAGAAGGAAAGAAAGAAAAGAAGGAGGAGGAGGAGGAGAAAAGAAGAAGAAGAAGAAGAAGAAGAAGAAGAAGAAGAAGAAGAAGAAGAAGAAGAAGAAGCCAAGAGAAGGAGGACGCACACTATGGGTTAGAGGAAGAACCTCATTCCACGTGTCCTGGAACATTACCACATATAACAGTCCAAGGGGATATATGTATATATGTGGTCATACTTGGGGAATAGAATTATGAGCTAACTTAAATGGGCTAAGATTACACAATCCAGGCCAAGGCTTGTTAAAATCCGTTAGATGTCTGTGTGCTCATTTATAATGGCAGGTTAAGGATTAACACTGCCTACCAAATTAACTATAGTCTAAATACTAGTAAATAATTTAATTATTTATTTCTACAAGTCCTGTTAAGGAGGAAAATCATTCTCCTTCAAGAAATTGGTTTTGTTCATTAACTGAGCATAACTTCACCATAAAAACTCAGGGAAGGCACATTTTTGACTGAGTTGAAACTAATCCACTTCCATGGCCACTAGACACCTGCCATTCTGCTAGTATGTGAAGAGAATAGAACTCTTTCAGCAAATGGTATAGCTTATGTTTTCCCCTTCTGAAAATATATGTCACTCTATACACAGTGGATGTTACATAAATATTAAATTTTGAAATTTTACTACTTGTCAGATATGTGCTAATAATTAAGACAGTGCTAAGACCTTTACTTTCATCTCATTACTAATTATAAGCTAACAGAGTAATTAATATTATACACAGTGGATGTTACATAAATATTAAATTTTGAAATTTTACTACTTGTCAGATATGTGCTAATAATTAAGACAGTGCTAAGACCTTTATGTTCATCTCAATACTAATTATAAGCTAACAGAGTAATTAATATTATCTCCCCCACCTACATTGGATGCTAAACCATATTGCTTATGAATTGTCCAGCCAGGATTTGAGCTCATTCATATTTTATGCTATCAAACACTATTTAAGACTAAACTTTATAGCTAAGAAGGAGTTCTGAAGTCAGGGCTAAAGTAAGGTGGCTTTTAACACCAGAGTAAGAGTTCAAAATTTACTAGCTAAATATCTGAGAAATTATTAAGAGTTTTGAAAAAAGATTCTATGTAATTAGAACACTATTGCATGAGGTGTGGCATTAGAACAGTGTAAAGAGATAAGGAACACATATTTTAAATTTTATTAAGTATGTAATTTAAGGATAAAATATCTTTAAAAACATAAAATATGAAGTATTGGATACATGTTTTCTGCTGTGAAAGATTTAGCCCAGGATCTTACAAACCAATAGACTGAAACTAAATAGAAAAGTACACGGAAGACATGTGAGTAGAATTAGCAGAACAGTTGACTTCAGCTAGGAATCAGAGTCACTTGCTAAGGTCTGGATTTGTAGGCAGATTATATATAAAATTTGCTGAGTCTATTTTTTGTTGGTGGTATGTATATGGTTTCAGACGTGAATGTTCTGCATTGGACAGCCAATAACTTTCCTGCACCAGAGACATTAGCTGTCTGTAGTTTTGTTTATTATTATTATTTTTTTGTCAAGGGGTGGTATTTCACAAACTTTTCTTCGTTCCACATTAATGTGTCCCTTGCTATTGCCACTGTTTAGGCCTTGCTTATTCAGCCATTGCTAAGAGATACTGACAGCAGACTTCTTGGTGTGCTGGCTCTTACACTCTTTCAGCCCTCTTATATCAATACTGATCTTTGGGTCATAGATACAGGGGTTTTAACATAGATGAGTCTCAGGCTTTTACCTTGGTGGAAGCTAATGTACACAGGAAACTATTACTGTAATATTGTTTGTCACTTTTCCTGGTGATATGCTGGCTAACATCTACTAACCCCAGATAAGAAACCACTGAAAGACCAAAGTAATTATTTGATTCTACCGAAGTCCACCAAAACACACCAATTAGTTTGTTGGCATTACTTATAGGACTATTAGCTGGGGGGGGGGCTAAATAAAGGAACAAGAAGACTCATGGGCAGCTGCATCACCCCAAAACACACCCTAGCATAGGTGGCATACCTTGGAGTCTACAAACCCAGAGCTCTCTTCTGCTTCAACACTTTGTGGAAGGGCATTGTGAAATTGTTAAGTTTCAGCTTTCCCAGTTTGTCAGTTTTGTTCACTTCTTGATGGTCACAAGCCACCCTCCTCTCTCCAAGAAGAAACACTTCAATTCAGAGGGTTTAGCTATAGAACCCATGAGTGAGCCTCCATCAGATTATTAGACTAGCTAAATTTATATCATTCACAATACCTGGTCATAACTTACACTTAGTCGATCAGTAAATAACAGCCATTGGGACTTCATATATGTACAGATTTAATACTCTTTCTCTATTTCCATTCTCGTGGAAAATCAGGAATCAGCAAGCAGCTCACTCCTATTGTAAAAGTATACATAGTTAATAATTTATATAGCACCATGAGAACATCTCTATAAAACTTCAGAACTCACCTCACATTTCCTCAAAGAGTTTCTTTTTTCTTGAATCTGCACATGAATTTCACAGCAATGGAGCTTTGAGAAAAAAAAAATGTTCAAAATTCCAAATCTTCATGAATACCTTTGATGTGAAAGATTTTTGAAGCCGACTGAGCTGAACATATTTAAAGATTTCACTTAACATTCCCATTTGAGAGATTACTAGAAATATTGACAAGATGTCACTCTCTAGAACTTAAACCAAATCCTCCCCTGATGCTTTTTTGGTTTTGCCCAGTAATTCTCTTACACCAGCTCTACCCATTATAGTACATCCTATTCCATCCACACCTTTCTTCAGGGATTGCAGATATGCAATGCAAATGATTTTTCAGAATGATTCTTATATGAGATGAGGACCAAAGGAAGGAATATGAGAGGAGACTGAATGCTACAATCAGTAACAGAAAGAATTGTTACTGGATTTGATTAGAAAAGACAACGGGAAGATGATAAAAGAATTTCTGTTTAGTAAGTACAAGTCACTTCTATCAGCTATACTCCTGGGGTTAACCCTTAAGGATTAAATAATTCTGTTAGGCAACCATGACCAGTTGAGATTTTAAAGAGAAAGGAAGGAAGGAAGGAAGGGAAGTAAAGAAAAAAGAAGAGAAGAAAGAAAGAAAGAAAGAAAGAAAGAAAGAAAGAAAGAAAGAAAGAAAGAAAGAAAGAAAGAAAGAAAGAAAGAAAGAAAGGGTTCAACAGGAAAAAATGAGAGACACTCTCTCACTGTTAGGAGTCCCACAAACATCCGGAACATGTGTATGAACTACCTAGTACAGACCCATGCAGAGTCCAATATTGACATCTCAGTCTCCATGAGCCCCTAGGAGCCCTGATTAATGGATTCTGTGGGCGGTGTTCTCCCCGTGGTTTGGCCCTCCTACTGGACTGTGTGATTCAGTCTTGATATGAGGGTTTGTGCCTAGTCTTATGGCATCTCATCTTACTATTATGTTAGGTTGAGACCACTGGGAAGTCTGTTCTTTCCTTTCCTGATGAGAAATGGAGGAGCACTGGGTATGGGCATGAGAATGAAGGTGGGGGAAGAACTGGGAGTAGTGGAGGGAAGTGTGACTGTGATCAGTATATATTTTGTGAGAACATAATAATAAACTAGTTCAACAATACAACGTTGTTTCTGAGATTCAATGAGGTATTTTTTTAATAAATGGAAATGAGAATATAAATTCGCAAGAAGAAGAGGTGCTTAGTAAGTGTCCTAGCAGTAATGAAATTTAAATGTTATATATTTTCCATAACTCTCATGATGAACATATGGGGTAAATTGTCCTTGGTCTAGGTTCTTATCACACAAGTTCTAACAACACAAGGCTTTTCTTTGAAAAGAAAAAAGGGATTATTATTTTATGCATGGGAAACAAATAATCCTCTTTAGTGAGTACTGCACACATAGTGGTAGCACACATATAATATGAAATTATACTTATGATGTCTCCCCAGGGAGATGATGTATCATCTAAGCTTTGGACAGAAATAACCAAAGAGTTGGAGACAGACATGCAAGCAACACACAGGGAGTTTCATGGCTTTGATGTCTACTGAAATCCTACAGTAGAATATATACAGTTATTTGGAGGTTTTCTACACTCTGAATACAAATCTTATTTTAATTCTTGGGACTCTAACCTTTCAGAGAATTGAGACAAGGTCAAGAATAGGTAGATATTACAAAAGAAGACAAGCTTTCCAGACTACGTAGTCTAAATAAAACATAATCCATCATGGTCACTATCTATCAGTTTTCCCAATTTATTTTCTTTGTGACATATATTCCATTGTGTAGATTATTTGCTTGGTTGTTTTTTCTAACTGTGCTTACCAGAATGTAAGTACAAGCAGTGAGAATCCAGTATACCCTTCCATCTCTACAATCATGAATCTGGCCCAGACTCTAATATAGAGGAAAAGCTCAGTAAGTGCTTGTCACATAAGGAATAGTTGTCTCCTACTCCAAGGGGAGCAAAACTTAGGGACATCTGGTATACGTCCGTCTTGACATTTTGAACAGCATATTAATGGTGCATTCCTTGATTTTAGTGTGAACATTGAGTCATAAAACAATGCCAGAGCATCCATTCTGACTCTTTAAAACTTTATGGGAGTGCCAGTATTTGATGAAATATAATCATTGTCATTGAATTAAATAGTTTTATGATAGTAATCTACAGAGCCTATACAAGAATCACAAGTCCCAGTTGTGCATCTTATGTTATTCATTTTGAATCTTGCCAATCGTTCCATAACAGCAAAAAATACAAAGAAAAATCAACTCAGTATATTATTTGTTGTAGTACATGTTCTTGGATAAAGCAGTTGAGTAAGAGAGTCAATAATTGTGCCATTATTTAAGAGCTAATATAAAGTGAACACGGAAGCCTTTTAATTAAATACCTTTCCATTTATAAACCTTTTCATGGTATAAGAATGAGTTTAAACCACAGTGGAATAATGTCTCAATTTGAATTGTTCAACGGTGCTATCTTTCTATGCACTGGTTCAATAGTATGCACAGTGATAAAATCTCACTGAAGGGATTAGAATGCATCAGTGGCAAACATTGGGCTCTATGGATACCAACCCTCCAATTCTCATTATAATGGCATAATAGATGCTAGAATAATCAGAGAAGTTTGCTCTGATAAGTCAGAGTGGTCAACACTGGAGTTTGTATCTGATTATAAAGCCAATTTTTAGTCAGTAAATTATATGGAATAGACGTCTACAATTTTTCATTCTAAATGAGAAATCTACTCATTTAGTTCTTACCTAGTTGCTATATAATTCATGTTAATTTCTGCTATTGAAAGGAGTGACTCTGTTTATGTGCTTTATCATAGACCTAAATGTACAAAGAATCAATGCTGAATCCATTTTCTATTGAACTGGAATCTTGCATCCACTGACCACAGAAAGAAATTTTAAAATGCCCAGATTCCAAACTTCTGACTGAATCTCAAAGCAATTAAAGATCAGAAATTGTACTCACAACTCTTCTCTCAGAGAGGTTTCCTACCAAATTGCTGTTATTACCCCATGTTTAAAGAGCAAGTTAATATGGGTGTAATATGTTTCTGTCCAGTTGTTAATGCAATTTCTGATACAGTGAAAACATTTTCTTAAAACATTTTATACATTCTTTAATTTGCTCCCTCTCAGGGTTCAGTCATACATCAGAGAGGTCATGACTTAACTTGATAGGGCAATCAATAATTCCCAATTGGCTTGGCTTTGGACTCAATCTTATTTGTTACAACAGGGTCTATCTGAGCATTTTACTTGTTCAGTTTTTCATTGCTGTTGTTTCCTTTCTTGGTTATTTGTTTCTTTTTTTCAGACAGTGTCTCATATAATGTAGGCTGGCCTTGAGCTTGTCATGTAGGACAAATCAGTCTTGGAAACATGATACTCTTGCCTTTGCCTTCTAAATATTAGGATTACTTCCATATGCCAGTTAACTCAGCCCTCTGAGGCCATTAAAAGATAACTTTAAAAGATAACATCACTGCATAAGCCTGGGCTCTAAAAGTGAACAGCCTCATACTCAGTATCTTTAGGGCTAGAAGCTTATTCTGTCGCAACCTACATTTCATATTCTACTTAGAAAAAATATATATATATAAAAGTATACTTCTGAAGACTTTTTTCTTTTAAGATATTTCAAATATATAATATTGAACATAATGTGCATACTCAAATAGTAGTATATTTTGATAACATAGGCAAGAATAATCAAATCATGAATCATGATGTGAAAATGTCTTCCTGGACCCTGGCGTTAAGTCACTCAAGTGATTCTAGGTAAACCTGAAGCTGAGGATCCAACTGAATATGCTTCTTTTCTTTTCATGCCAGAATCATATCTGCCTCTTGATCACTACAGCTGTTTCAACTGAAACATATTCTTCCTTCCTTTATCTCTTATTATGTAGCCATGAAGTTGATTAGAGGACAAAATAGGAGAGACAGTCAGGAGGAAGTCCTCTTATTGGGCTTTTAACACATTTTTAATTAGTTCATCCATTCATTGCATTGGGGATCAGGAAACTCACATATATTCTATTGTGGTAAAGTATTATAAATACTAAAATCTAAGGCCTATATATCATGGGTTTATGAAGCAACTGGTTATCTAGTTAGCAATTCATGGGGAATAGTGCCTGATATTTGAGCAAGGGACTCCACAGTATGTCCAGGGTCTTGCCTCTGTAGAGCTTGCTCAAAATCATCCAGTAAGTATTTGCATGATTTGTTTATAGAGGATGATGTTTACTTTACAAACACACACACATCACACACACACACTTATTTTTGAAGACAAGCTATAAATACATGTGAAATTTCTTCATCAAAACATATTTAATTAATTACAATATAAAAATTTTTAAATTTTTCTATAATTATGTTTATTACTTCAGCTTACATCTCCCTCACAGCCCAGTCCCTCCACCCTTCTTGGTCTCATCTTCCAACCCTCTACCTTCTCTCTCACCTATCCTACTTCTCTGATGTGGGGGTGCCCCCACATCTCAGCCCCCCTCAGTTTATCAGTCATATGAGGGCTAAGAGCTTCCTCTTACACTGGGGCCTACATGGTAGCTCCATTAGGGCAAAGTGTCCCAATAACAGGTAACAAAGTCCATGTTCCTGTTCCTTTCAGTCTGCTGGTTATAGGGTAGATATCCTGTTCTATATGGCTAAAATCCAATTATAAGTAAATAGATGCCACATGTATCTTTCTGGGTCTAGGTTAGCTCACTCTAGATGAGCTTTTCTAGTTCATTCCATTTGGCAGCAAATGGAAGGGTTTTCTTGTTTCTGATAGCTAAGTAGTATTCCATTGTGTAAATGTACTACAGTTTTTTTTTTTTAATCCACTCATTGGTTGAGGGATATCTGGATTGTTCCCAGTTTTCAGCTATTACAAATAAAGCTGCTATGAACATAGTTGGGGATATCTCCTTGTGATTTGGTGAGGAATCTTCTAGATGTATGCCCAGGAGTGGTATGGCTGGGTCTTGAGGTAGAGCTATTTCAAGTTTTCTAAGATATCCTCACACTGATTTCCATAGTGGTGGAACAAGTTTGCACTCCCACCAGCAATGAAGGAGTGTTCCCCTTTCTCCACATCCTCACCAGAATGTGCTGTCTTTTGAATTTTTGATCTTAGCCATTCTGACAGGTGTGAGATGGAATCTCAGAGTCATCTTGAGTTGCATTTAATCATTGAAGACTAAAGATTTTGAGTATTTCTTCAAGTGTCTCTTAGCCATTAGAGATTCCGCTTCTATGAATTCTTGGTTTAGCTCTGTGCCCCATTTTTGATTGGATTATATGTTTTCTTGATGTTTAATTTCTAGTGTTCTTTATAAATTTTGGATAATATTCCTCTAACAGATGTGAGGTTGCAAAGTATCCCGAATCACAGATGATATGATAGTATACATAAGTGACCCCAAAAATTCCACCAGAGAACTGATAAACACCTTCAGCAGGGTGGCTGGATACAAGTTAATCAAAAAAAAAAAAAAAAAAAAAACAGAAACAATGAAATCATGCAATTTGCAGCCAAATGGATGGAACTAGAGACCTCATCCTGAGTGAGCTAACCCAGGCTCAGAAGGATGCACATGGCATCTATTCACTTATAATCAGATTTTAGCCATTTAGTACAGCATAACTATGCTACAGCCAATGTGCCAAAGGGAAGAGGAACATAGACCCTTTTACCTGTCCATGAGACACTTTTCCCTAGCAGTGCTGCCTTGTAGGCCCCCAGTGTATGAGGACGCTCTTGGCCCTCATATAACTGCTCAAATGGGGCAGGGGAACTAATATGTAGGGACACTCCACTCTGGAGGAGTGGGTTGGAAGGGATAGGGGTTAAAGGGTGGAAGGGTGGGACTGGGAGGGGTGGAAAGAGGGTACTATGATGGAGATGTAACCTGAAGTAACAAATAAACATTTAAAAAAAAAAACTTTAACTCCCCCCCAAAAAAAAAACCAGAAAGGTGGCCTTCAAAAACCTCAAAAGATCTGTAGAATATGGCATTCAAAGATGTTTTCTTAACTTAATATTTTCTGATATTGAGACATATCATCTCCTGCCAACACCCCCAATTCTACTCCAAGTAGATGATGAGGATCAAAGAATCCCCATTTGGAGATGGCTGAATTAGTGGCAAGCTTGTAGACAGAATACTGTCTGAAAGATTCAAAACTTGGAAGCAGGTAAATCTAGCTTTGTCAAGCCAGGGTAGGCAAGTCCTTCATAATTCCTGCTTTACAACTGGTGTCTGTCAGAGATACTGGGCCAAAAGGCTGAAGTTAGATGCTCCAATGTTTTGGGAGAAATTGGGGATTTAAAAAAAAAAGTTTTAACATGTTTAACCCAAATAAGTATCTAGAATGCTAATGTGCCTCTAGGAAACACACGTATGCAAGTGTATGAAAATCTCCTTGAGTTGTTGTGAACAGTCGAGAGTATGTACCCACAAGATGATCATCATTTCATATGCACTAATTTGGTGTCTTTTAAAGATTTTGCTGTTCCTAAAATCTTCTTTGGCCCTGTCAACCCAATCCTATCTTCCCTGCCTTCTTATGTGATTTTGCTTGAAGTGTTGGTATTTGAAAGTTTTTATCACGGCTGATAATAAATTCTCAAATTAGTCCCCTAACTTTAGCCTAAGTAGATGCCTTTCTGTCAATACTCAAAAATTCCATCACATCCACCATGTCACCAGCTTCCAGTAATGTGCTAAATGCAACAAGACTGACTTCCTGAAAGCTTTGATTTAGTCTTCTTTGTATTACAAATTTTCAGCATGCTGCTAAAAATACATACATACATATGTATATATAACTATGCTGGTCTAAAATATCCAAGAAATATTAGCCTTGGAGATTTTTGTTTTGTTTTCCAGTACTGGGAATTTAATCCACCACTTTATGTATGCTATGGAAGCACTCTTCCCCTGAACTACATCCATAATCATTTTTCTTTCCTTTCTTTCTAATTCATTTTTCTTATTTAGAGGCAGGGTCTTGTTTGTGTTTCCCAGAATGATCTTTGACCTGACTGCGACTTCCCTTGATACTCAGATTGGCAGCAACTTTGCATTCCTCTGACCTCTCCAGTAATGAGGAACACAGATATGCCAGGAGCCTGGTTCTGCCTTGGGAATTTTGGATGGCTTGGACATAACCATATGCATTTATTCGAAATTAAAATGCAGACTCTTCAGGTCACTGAAGTTGCAGATATACTCACTTCATACACTCAGTGTTAGGAAAGATTGTGTAATTCTACAGAAAATTCTCCTTGTAGTACTTGGCCGCAGCCCTCCAGTGTTGACCCGTTCCTTTCCTGGGTGGGCATTGAAACACTCTCTCATGCTCTCCTCACACCTCCTCAGAGTTTTTTGCTTATTTCAGCTGATTTGAAACTTAAGGAAGTTCATCACCCCACTTTTAGGATATTTTTAGCTCATGTTCTTCAACATAGAAGAAGTTTAAATAACTACAGCAGGAAAAAAAAAAAGAATAAATGCAGTGGATAGGGACAGGACAGCAAATAGGTAAAGTTAATAGAGCTCCCTTTTTCCTATCTTTTTAATCATGTTCTCTGAAGCTATTTAATAAAACCACCCACTTGCATTGATAAATTACTTGCAAATTATATCAGTCCTAAATTGGTTCCCAAAGTTCCTAGCTGCTGATGGCAGCAATGTTTTATGGAGATTTAAACAAGGTGATTTGGCAAAGAAGCATCAGCTTGCCCTTGCATAGCTCTGAAATAAGTGGTATCAAAGAGTGCCTAAGAAATGAGGCAAATATTCCCAATAAGTAACTTGTCACTTTGTCTACTTGTGCTGCAACACAAATGTGTGACGGTCAAACATACTTACCCTCCATCACCCTGTAAGGTGAGTTCATCTATACTGACTAATGCTAGAGAAAAAAGGAAATGTTTCTATGCAGGTGGTTTGTGGCAACAGTGTTCAGTGGGTTTTTACCGATGTTTTATTTAATATTATCGAAAGATTTACTGGGGATAAAACTGGAGAATGTTATAGATAAGTCTCTCTCTCTCTCTGTCTGTCTGTGTGTGTGTGTGTGTGTGTGTGTGTGTGTCTGCCTGTCTGCCTATCTGTCTCTGCCTCTCTCTTTGTGCTCTTTTCTAAAATATTTGCTTAATAAAAATTGCAATATTTGGGTTCAACTGAATTATAATGCAAGAGAACAAGAAGACATTGTTATATTAGTGAAAGATCATCACTGCATCAATAATATTCAATATTATCACAACTTAGGAACTAAAAGCACACTCACTGCTTGTCTGTCTGCCTGCCTGCCTGTCTGTCTGTCTGCCTGTATGCCTGCCTGTCTGTCTGTCTGTCCATCTGCCCATCTGTCTGTCTGTCTCTGACCTCAGTTATGTCTCTCTGGCATATCTGCCTCACTTAACACAGCCTTTAGCTACAACTAAAGGAGAAAAGATTGAGCTATAATCCCTCAATTGAGATCACTGCAAGGATACTGGCCATCCTTTGGGAACTCTTTATTAGTAAGACATTTGCAACATCTTGGCTTTCCTGGAAGTCCTTCAAGAGTGATGGCTGTTCATCAGAAACTGTTGGCTTATGTGCAGAAGAGGAAGCTTTTCATGCTTGAGCATCCTGTGTGAAGACAGATGTTCTCTGAGGAGAAGGGCTGCTGATAGAGTAGAGACTCCCAGGTAACAGTTTTATAAAGTGCAACAGAATCTCCTTTTGTGTAGAGAGAGGGCTGCTCTGTCAGACAGAACATTGCAGAATTGCACTTGAAAGTCTAGAATGATGTCTCAATTCACATAGGACCTAACTTCCTTACTCTCACTGGCCTCTTGCACCTCATTGTCCAATTAATAAATATTCTACATCTCTACCAAGACATAGTAATAGTGGGAATCAAGAAGATAGAATTTACACTTACAGTATTACCTTTTAGAAGAAAAAGTAAACATAGAAACTGATTAATTGCATATTATCATAGATATTAGGAGGAAAGCAGAATATGAGGTGTTCTATGTTACACTAGATGTAGAGGACCACTTCAGAAAGCCTCCAAGCTTCTGCTGAATCCACATGGCACTATCATCAAGGATCAGTCAAAGATTTGTGATGAGAAGTGTTGGGGGACGGTCTAATATTGTTTCTGATACATTGAATTCAATGCTCAGATATGGTTACCGCCCCTTCTGAGGCATTCTCTTAATTGGTTAATAAAAGTTGCTTATGGCCAATTAGCTGGGCAGAAAGAGTATAGGAAGGAGTGACTTCCTCAGATCAGCAGGAATTCCACACACACAGAGACTCTCTGCCCTTTCTGCCAGGAGACACAGAAGGAGACAGATGTCTGGAGAAGTCTGGAAGGTACTCACAGGCACATGTTGGTTTGGGATTAACTTAGAGTAGCTAATTGAGAGTCTGCCCAGCTAAGGGCTAAGCATTAAAATATTAAAAGTCTTGGTGTGTTTAATTATTGGGGAAAAGACTGTGGTGGCTTATAGGCCCTCAGTCCAAGCAGTCCCGGGCTGTTGGATTCCCAGCTCCCCTTGAGCCCAGGCGAATCTCCCGCCAAGCCGCCGGTAATTCTACCAGCCTAATATAACAACTTATATTAATTAACAGAGTTTAGGTTATAGGTGGTGTAGGCCACCTTTGTTCCCGGGCTCTTTCTCCAGGATAAGTTAGGCAACCAGTGAAGGCACTCAGGCCAGGCTGCCTGCTCCTCTGCCAAGCCACCGGCTACTCCATCGGCCACTCTGCCAGCCTAATATTACAGTTTATACTTACTAATAACTATATTAAATAATTAATTTGCAGTTTTCAGAGAAGAAATTTGGAAAAATGAAAACTAATTTAAAATAAAATTACTATTATTTTTGAAAATGAAGCCAATTACATATATGTATTTCCTCCAAATTTCTTAAATTTTGTTAACCTACTGTCTCCATTGGCATACATTTATAGACAGTCTTGAAAGCAAGCATTGCATAATTTCAAATTCTTTTTTACCTCTTTATACTTCTTTGGCAATCAGTGGAATTTCTGTATGTATTTCAGGCTCTGCTGTCTCAGTTATTGCACAAGAAGCTCACTAAGCTTTGGGTTGGTACAGGAGAGATGAATTTGGAAATGATGAACATACTTATATTTCAATTTCTGAACAAAGAAAATATCTTCACTTGTTTAATTTCACTCTCTAATGACATACTTTAGAATACCTTTGATTACACACACTATAATATATAATGATATAATATAATAAATATAATATAATATATCCTTAAGTGTGTAGTGATATTTCTGGTGATTATAATTTTTTTCTTTAATTTTTTTCAATTTATTAGATGTTACCATGTTGAATAACATGTTTTCTAATTTTATAAACATTTTATACAATATATTTTGATTATATTATTTCACCTCATCCAGCTCTTTCCAGATACTCATAACCTCCCTACCCATGCAACTTCATGTTTTCACTCTCTATCAAAAAGAAAAGAAAAAAAGCTTTTTATCAGAATTTTTTAATTCAATAAGGCAAATAATTTTAAAACAAAATCAAACCAAAAGCACACAAAAACCATGGAGTCCATTTTGTGCTGACCTGAACATGGGTCCCATAGTGGAGTGTGGTTGATGAGCCTAGTGACACTCCATTGTCAAGAACTGATTGTCCGTTTCCCACAAGGTATTGATTGAAAACACCTTCCTGGTTAGGGGTGGGAAACCATGTCCACTTTCCATTTTCTGTGCTAGGATTTTTGTCTGGTTTGAACCTATGCAAGTATTTTGCATGATGTCACAGTCACTATGAGTTCTTATGTGAATCAGTACTGTTGTGTCTGAAAGACACTATTTCTTTGGTGTCATCCAAGACCCATAACTCTTAATATTTCCACCTTCTCTTCCATGTAGAACCCTGAGACTTGAATGGAAGTTATATAAAGACATCCTGTTTAGGATGGAGCGTTTCAAAGTCTCACTCTCTGCATATTATCCAGTTGCAGGTCTCTGTGTTAAATCCCATCTACTGCAAGAATAAGTTTCTCTGAGGAGGGCTGAGTGATTATCTGATCTTTGGGTATAGCAATATGTCTGTAGGAGTTATTTTATTGCTATATTCCTTTAGCAGAATA
Source organism: Lophiomys imhausi (assembly GCA_907164525.1). Taxonomy (NCBI): domain Eukaryota; kingdom Metazoa; phylum Chordata; class Mammalia; order Rodentia; family Muridae; genus Lophiomys; species Lophiomys imhausi. The sequence goes on along the minus strand of CAJQZJ010032362.1, from coordinate 3,660,236 downwards.
ATAGTAGTACCTTTTTACCTATGCCCATGACCTACCTAGTCTCAGATTCTTGGTCATGTTAGCAGTATAATATATGGGTTCCATCTTAGGGAGTGAGCATTAAATCCATTCAGAAAATGTTTGGTTACTTCCACAGTGATTATGCCACTATTGAACCAGTATATCTCATAGGAAGGTCTCTGCTGTAGGTCATGAGATTTGTAGCTGGGGAAAATTGAGGACTACATTTCTTCTCCAGTACAAAGTATTATCTAGAGCAATGAATGTTTGTCACTTGGGATGAAGCTTGATGTCATGGTAAGTTATGTCTTTACATTCTGGTGACTATTGTTGCGGTTATTGAAAGCATCAATTTTCCTCTTACTTATGATACTTGTTATAAATTTTCTAATAACTCACTTCCTTATAACTGTTTTTTTTAATTTCTATTATCTGAACTATTTGTGTGTCTGTTTCTGTTACTTTAGTTTTTTAAGTATTTTACATTTTTCTTATTTTAATATGTCTAGAGTCTTTGATTCAATGTTAAGAGGTATCTTTAAATTTTATGTGTAGAAGAATAGAAGTTAAGCAAATAATGGTGTTTCATGAAGAAAATGTGCTCATTTTTAAATCTCATTGATAAATTGTAATCAATCTGGGTCTAATGTTGTTACATCATTAAAATATGTAGTTCAGTGGTGTATTTTAAAAACACTTTAGGGACAAATCAAGAATTTCCTTTAAAGAAACAAGAGATATTAGTATTTGATGACAGTTTGGAAATGTTTATACCTTTCGGCCATTCTCTTAGATTTGCAGATTGCTAGGGAATTCTCTGCACTATAATTCTGTTCCCATATGTACCCAGACAAATCATAGTTAGCTTTCTGAAACCAACAACTTGCTAAGAGTGTGGTGGAGTACTGGAAAAGACACCTGTTAGTCTTCCTCACAAAAAGAAGTGCTTGTCAGAGAACATTTAGAGATTATCAGTTTTCCAATATTTTCCCAATGACTATGTCTTCTTTTCATAAACTAATAGATGAAAAAGTTACTTTACAGTTTTCCTTTTTTTGTTTCTTTGTTTGTTTGTTAATTTATATATTTATTGCTTAAAGTTACATATCCATCACAGTGTACTCTTTCCACCCCTCCCAGTCTCACCTTCCCACCCTCTACCCGCTAACACTTCCATCCCACTCCTCTGGAGTGGAGAATTCCTACATAACCATCCCCCACCACAGTTCAGCAGTCATATGAGGGCCAAGAGCCTCTTCATACACTGGGGGCCTACAAGCAGCACCACTAGGGCAAAGTGTCTCATTGACAGGATAAAAAAGTCTATGTTCCTGTTCCCTTTGGTGTGTTGGTTGTAGTATAAATATCCTGTACTATATGGCTAAAATTCTCACTATAAGTGAATAGATGCCATGTACATCCTTCTGAGTCTGGGTTAGCTCACTCAGAATGAGCTTTTCTAGTTCCATCCATTTGCCTGCTAATTGCATAATTTCCTTGTTTGTAATAGCTGAGTATTATTCCGTTGTGTAGATGTACCATAGTTTTTTAATCCATTCTTCAGTTGAGGGACATCTGGGTTGTTTCCAGTTTCTAGCTATTACAAATAAGGCTGCTATGAACACAGATGAGGAAACTTCCTTGTGATTCAGTGAGGAGTCATTTGGATGTATACCCAGAAGAGGAATGGCTGGGTCCTGAGGCAGAGCTATTCCAAGTTTTCTAAGATATCACCAGACTGACCTCCATAGTGGTTTCACAAGCCTGCACTCCACAAGCAATGGAGGAGGGTTCCCCTTTCTCCACACCCTCGCCAGCATGTGCTGTGATATGAGCTTTTGATCTTAGCCATTCTGACAGGTGTGAGATGGAATCTTAGAGTCTGTCTTGAGTTGCATTTCTCTGATGATTAAGGATGCTGAGCATTTCTTCAAGTGTCTCTCAACCTTTAGGAATTCCTCCTTTGTGAATTCTCTGTTTAGCTCTTTCCCCCATTTTTTAATTGGAATATTTGGTTTCTTGAAATTTAATTTCTTGAGTTCTTTGTAAATTTGGATATTAGCCCTTTGTCAGATGTGGGGCTGGTGAAGATTTTTTTTTCCCAATCTGTAGGATGCTGTTTTGTCCAAATGACAGTGTCTTTTGCCTTACAGAAGCTTTTCAATTTCATGAGGTTCCGTTTATTGATTGTTTGTCTTAGGTCCTGAGCTGTTGGAGTTCTGTTCAGGAAGTTGTCACCTGTGTCAATGATTTCGAGGGTTTTTATCACTTTCTCTTCTAGTAGATTTAGTATGACCGGCCTTATGTTAAGGTCTTTGATACACTTGAACTTAAGTTTTGTACAAGGTGATAGGTATGGGTCTAATTTCATTCTTTTACATATGGACATCCAGTTGGATTAGCACCATTTGTTGAAGATGCTGTCCTTTTTCCATTGTGTGGTTTTGGCTTCTTTGTCAAAGATTAGGTGACCATAGGTATGTGGGTCCATTTCTGGGTCTTCAATTCGATTCCATTGATCCACTGGTCTGTTTCTATACCAGTACCATGCTGGTTTTATTACTATTTCTCTGTAGTACAACTTGAAATCTGGGATGGTGATACCTACAGATGTTTTTTTTTTTCTTAATTGTGCAGGATTGATTTAGCTATTCTAGGTTTTTTATTGTTCCATATGAAATTGAGAATAGCTTTTTCCAGGTCTATAAAGAATTGTGTTGGTACTTTGATAGGAATTGCATTGAATCTGTATATTGCTTGGTAGGATGGCCATTTTTATTATGTTAATCTTACCTATCCATGAGCATGGGAGATCTTTCCATCTTCTGATGGCCATTTCAATTTCTTTCTTCAAGGGCTTGAAGTTCTTATTGTACAGTTCCTTTACTTGCTTGGTTAGAGTCACCCCCAGGTATTTTATATTGTTTGTGGCTATGGTGAAGTGAAGAGAGTTGTTTCCCTGATTTCTCTCTCAGCCCATTTATTTGTTGTATAAAGAAGGGCTTCTGATTTTTTTTTTAATTAATTTTGTATCCAGCCACCTTGCTGAAGGTGTTTATCAGCTGTAAGAGTTCTCTGATGGAATTTTTGGGGTAGCTTATGTATGTTATCATATCATCTGCAAATAGGGATAATTTAACTTCTTTGTTTCCAATTTGTATCCACTTGATGTCCTTTAGTTGTCTTATTGCTCTAGCAAGAACTTCAAGTACTATATTGAAGAGATATGGCAAAAGTGGGGATCCTTGTCTTGTCTCTGAGTTTAGAGTAAATGCTTCAAGTTTCTCTCCATTAACTTTGATGTTTGCTACTGGATTGCTATATTTTGCCTTTATTATTTCCAGATAAGGTCCTTGTATGCCCATTCTCTCTAGAAATTTTAGCATGAAGGGGTGTTGGATTTTCTCAAATGCTTTTTCTGCATCTAGCGAGATAATCATGTGCTTTTTTTTCTTTCATCTTGTTTGTGTGGTGAATTACGTTGATGGATTTTTGTATGTTGAACCATCCCTGTATTCCTCGGATTGAAGGCTACTTGATCATGGTGTATGATACTTTTGATGTGTTCTTTGTTTCATTGATTCTTTTTATCATTCTTTTTGTTTCTAAGTTGTTTATTTCAGCCCTAAGATTGATGATTTCCTGCCTTCTGCTCCTCTTGGGAGTGTTTGCTTCCTTTTTTTCGAATTCATCTAGTTTGGCTGTTAATTCGCTAATATGTGGTATCACAATTTTCTTTTTGAAAGCACTTAGTGCTATGAATTTTCCTCATTGCACAGCTTTCATTGTGTCCCACAGGTTTGGGTATGTTGTGCCTTCATTTTCGTTGGTTTTTAAGAAGTCTTTGACTTCCTTCTTTATTCCTTCCCTGACCCAGTAGTCATGTAGTAAAGAGTTGTTCAATTTCCATGTGTGTAGGCTTTCTGCTGATTCTATTGCCGTTGAAGTCCAGCTTTATTCTATGGTGGTCTGATAAGATACAAGGGATTATTTCAATTTTCTTGTATCTGTTGAGGCTATCTTTGTGTCTGACCATATGGTTGATTTTTGGGAAGGTTCTGTGTGGTGCTGAGAAGAAGGTATATTCTTTTGTGGTTGGGTAAAACATTCTGTAGATATCTGTTAGGTACATTTGGTTCATGATCTCTGTTAGACTCATTATTTCTCTGTTTGGTTTCTGTCTTGATGATGTGTCCATTGTTGTGAGTGGCGTGTTGAAGTCACCCACTACTAATGTGAGTGTATCGATGTGTGATTTAAGTTTTAAGAGAGTTTCTTTTACAAATGTAGGTGCCTTCGTATTTGGGGCATAGATGCTCAATACTGAGATATCCTCTTGATGAATATTTCCTTTAATTAGTATGTAATGCCCTTCTCTGTCTTTTTTTATTAACTTCAGTTGGAAATCTATTTGTTTGATATTCGGATGGCTACTCCAGCTTGCTTCCTGGGTCCATTTGCTTGGAAAACCTTTTCCCAACCCTTTACTCTAAAATAGTGTATGTCTTTGTTAGTAAGATGTGTTTCTTGTAAGCAGTAAAATGATGGGTCTTTTTTAAGGATCCAATCTTTTTTTTTTGGGGAGTTGAGTCCGTTGATGTTTATGGATATTAGTGACCAGAGGTTGTTATTTCCCATTATTTTGGTATAGGTGGTAGTCTGTGTTTCCTTTTGTTTAGTTGCTGTGGAGTTTTCTGTTTCTTCTGTTTTCTTAGGTGTAGTTGTCTTCTCTGGGTTGGAATTTTCTTTCTAGGATCTTCTGTAGGGCTGGATTTGTGGGTAGATTTGTTTAAATTTGATTTTGTCATGGAATATCTTGTTTTCTCCATCTATGTTGATAGAGAGTTTTGCTGGGTATAGTAGTCTGGCTGGACACCTATGTTCTCTCAGGGCTTGTAGGACGTATCTCCAGGCCCTTCTAGCTTTTAGAGTTTCTGAGGAGAACTCAGGTGTAATTCTGATGGGTCTGCCATTATGGGTTACTTGACCTTTTTCCCTTATGGCTTTTAATATTCTTTCTTTGTTCTGTGCATTTGGAATTTCAATTATTATGTGGCGAGAGGAGTTTCTTTTCTGATCTAGTCTGTTTGGTGTTCTGTAAGCCTCTTGGAATTTTATTGGCATCTCTTTCTTTAGTTTTGGGACGTTTTCTTCTATTATTTTGTGGAAGATGTTTCCTGGACCTTGGAGTCGGGAGTCTTCTCTTTCCTCTATGCCTATAATTCTCAGGTTCCATCTTTTCATTGAGTCCTTGATTTCTTGGATGTTCTGGGTAAGGACTTTTTTAGCTTTCTCATTTTCTTTGGATGTTGTATTGATTTCTTCCATCGAATCTTCCATGCCTGAGATTCTGTCATCCATCTCTTATATCCTATTTTTGATACTCATGTCTGTAGTTCATGTTCTCTTCCCTTGATTCTCCTTTTCCATTCTTAACTCTGACTGTGTTTTCTTTATTGCTTCCATTTTCAGTTTCATGACTTGAAAGATTTTATTTGTTTTGTATATTTCCTGCTCCAATTTTTCTTGTTTTTGCCTGGAAATCTTTCATCTCTTTTAAATTTTTCATTGCCTTGTCTCTTTCCTGTTCAATTTGAGCTACTTTGGCTTGGAGCTCCCTAATGGTATTGTCCATTGTTTTCACTTGTAAAATTGTGGACTCTTTGAATTCCTTCATAGACTTAAATTCATCTTGACAGGACTGTATCACTTTCAAGACTGTAGAGTTGTCGTCGTTTTCATGTGTTTAAGCTGTGGTGAATGGTCATGGCTTGCTGTACTAGTATTGTTGCATTTTGTTGGGCTCATAATACCTTGGCTTTTGTTGATTCTTATTTTTCACTGTTCTTTTGCCATTTGGTTGTTCTTAGCTGTTTGTTCCTGTTGTCTTCTAGGCTCAGAGCCAAAGGGGGCACTTTGGTGTAGCAGTCGAATTGCTTGGTGATCTGTTGCTTTCTACTGGCTGGATGGGTTCTTGTGGAGGTTCTCAGTGTGTCTCAGAGAGCTCACCCCTTCCTGTTTTGTCCCAATTGGGAACACAGATGAAGAGTTGTGATGGGGATGTGTTCCTGTAGGTTCCTGGGATGCAACTGGTTTTCATATAGATGACAGTGAAGGTTGGTAGGCCTCAGGCTGTTGGGTGGGGATGTAGCTCCCCTGCAGCTTTCATGTCAGACTGTGTGTGTGGTCCTCCCTGGCTGCTCACAGGAGGTTCTCAGGGTCAATGTGCATCTAGTAGTCAGAAGCACTGTGAGCTGGTACAGCCTATTTCCAGGCAATGAGGAATGGCGAGGATTGTTTCACTGCTCACAAGTCAGAGCTCTCTATGTTGCACACTGAGTCTTTAGCTTGCAGTGACTCTGGTGGTATGGTTCTGTGTGTCTAGGCACAGAGATTCTGTGGACTCTGGAGATCCCAAGTTTGGGGGTTGAGACTGCCCGTTGGAGTCTTGAAAGGACTCGACTCCATGCCCTTAAGGTGAGTCACTCAGCATTGTCTCCCAGGTCGAAACCTCACTGTTCCAGGGGTTGAGCTATATATGCTTAAGCTCTGGTTTCCTGTCAGGAGGGCCAGCACTAGCAAAGGGGTCTAATAATAATAACCCCACAATTTGCCCAGGGCTTGGAACCTGTGAAGAACAAATCCACCTTCCAACCCGGCCGCCCTTTCTGCCACTCTCACAGCTCCACCTATGTGTGTATGGAGCTGGCTTTGGATACTAGCAAATGGGGCCACTGTCTTCCAAGTTCCGGTACACAGCAGTCAAGCTGCTGTGTAACCTGTAGCTGGAAGAGTATCCTGCTGCTTAGCCCCACTGCAGTGTTTTTTCCAATGACTGTAAGTCCAATAGAGGGGCCTGTATGTATGTCCAACATCCATCTGGGGAAGCACAAATATACCTGTGCTTTCCAAAATGTCTGTGTGAGCTTGTTGCCCTATGTGCCACAGCCACCCAGATAGCTGTGGGACAGCCCAGATAGCCTCCAGCTCCCACGGCTCCTCTCTGGCTCTGCCAGCCCTTCGCTAAATAACCAGAGAGCCTTCATGGGATCTGAGAGCCCAGGAGGCTGGTGAATAACCCTGTCTGGGGGTTTGGAGCTGCCCACTGGGTATTGGAGTGGCTCTTACCCTGGCCCTCTGCTGGTGATGATTCCCGACTCCTGGGTTCTGTGGCTTCTGCGTGGATCCTGCTGGTCTGTTTTTTCCAAGTGTCTGAGAGAGAGGGGATGAGAGTCCTGCCCAGGGACTTTTAATGGTCCCTGGGTAGCTGGGTGAAATCCAGAGGGATCAAGTCATTCAGTTTGTTGATCAGAGTCTTATAACTCTGTAGCTTTATGGCTGTTTTCCCCGTGTTCAAAATGCGTCCATGCGGGCCTCCGCCATCTTGGATCCCCCTAGTTTTCAAAATAATGCATGTTTTATTAACTAAAAGTATAAACTCTATATATAGTAAATCAATATTTTATATGCCTTTGTTTCCAGTTGAGTGTTAATATAACTAGATCTGGTAACAGAAAGTCAATGGTTGTAACCGAACTTTTAAATTATTATTTAGCACTTATTTATTTATTACTAAATTCACTTATAACAAACACCAACAATTTCTTAACTATTAATCCTATAAATTCCTACAACCCCTTTAACCTATCCACTAAACCTATTGATAATTATAACAACTACTTTCATAACCTTTTAGAATGATACAGTCTCTGGGGCAGGTCCTCAGTCGTCAGGAACACAGTCTTTGTCGTAGATTCTTTAACGTACTTAGCAGTCCTTTTTCTGGATCTCTCAGATGCAGGTTCGTCAGGGTAAGTTGGTTATTGCAGTCTCACCTTAAATAAGGCTTCATGCTTTCTTCTCTGTGGAAGACCCCAGCTGTCTGCAGGCCAACTTACTTCTTTTGAATCAGGAACTCAGCTGCTCTGTCTCAGTCCTTAAAGCCAGGCACAGTTTCCTTTAGGCCACTGTTCGGACAGATCAAACCCTTCTAGGCAAAAGCTGAGCCACAGGGTTTAGTCCTTGGCCTTTTGGTGTCTTGCTCAGGCTTTCTTTGCTCACCAGCTTCTTTCTGCTTCAGAGAAATCTGGCCATCAAATGATGGCCAGCACTTTTTTCAGCAGGACTCTTGGAGTTCTCTAGCATCAGGGGCCTCTTCTCTTTCTGGGCTCCATGCACTGTCCTTAAATAGGAGGAACTCTGTTTCAGCTTAATTTGGGCTCCACCCACTTAGCAGCTGAAAACAATGTCAAGCCAGATACTTTGTTTCTTCAAGTCCATTAAGTCTTTCCTGTTTTCCTGACTTCAACCTTGTTTTTCAGTCTATTGAGTCTTTCCTGTTTTTCCTGACTTCAACCTTGTTTTTCAGTCTATTAAGTCTTTCCTGTTTTTCCTGACTTCATGCTGATAATGCTGTTCATGCCCCGAATTAAGAGACAGTATCAGAAACCCCTATATATTTTCTTTTTTTTTTAAACATTTATTTATTATGAATACAGTATTCTGACTGGATATGTGCCTGGAGGCCAGTAGAGGGCATCAGGTCTCAATGTAGATGGTTGTGAGCCACCATGTGGTTCCTGGGAATTGAACTCAGGACCTTTGGAAGAACAGCCAGTGCTCTTAACCTCTGAGCCATCTCTCCAGCCCTATTTTCTAAATCTAATTTATCTAACCCCTACAAATGATTATAAATTCTCCTTAAGTTAACTGATGCAAAATTACAGGAAAACAAGCTGACAATCAGTAGCCATTTGGCAGGTAAGCCCACACTTCTAACACTTTTTTTTTCCAACAGAAAGGCCTTTCTCATATTTTAAGATAAGTATAAACAAAGCATCAAATGTTCCCTGAGGGCTGAACCTGGGCCCTATTTAATCTGTTCCCTTACAGACTTTCTTCATTTTGATGTAGAAATGGTGGTCAGAAGGTTAATTGAAACACAGAATATGCTGATGTGAGCATCAGTGATATCTGACAGTTTAATAAGTTTATTTCTTTTGGTCTCTTGCATTTGGGAAAACATAATTTACTATTCTTCCTATGTTCGTTCTCAAGATAGGCAAACAACACACCATGAGTTCTCTAAAAACAATATTTTCCACAAAGTGTTCAATTTCAGTTTGTATTTGAAATAGTTATTACTATTTAAAGTATGCAAGAATAAAAAAAATGGTGCCTGTCGATCTGACTCATAAGATTTGTTGATATGCTGAAGCTCTGCCAGTAACATCTGTAAGTTCATTGATAACCAGGACAGAGTTAGGTGATCTACCTTGGTACACATGACATTCTTTCCTCTATCACTGCTTCATGTGTATCTTTCCTAAAGCTCCATTGAAGAGGAAATTTTTCCATGATAGGGGAGGATCATTCTTGGGTCACAATTTTAAGAGTAGATGTACTTCCATGTTAGAAACTCCAAACAAGTCTGTGGAGGTCCTTGTAAGGCTCTGCAATTGAATGGAACAAATGGGGCACAATTGGAACAATCTACTTGAAACATTGCTTAACTATTTTGTGAGTTTCAGCATATCATATTGCACCCTAATAATGGCATGTTTTGGTCTTTATCTTCCTAGTTTCTTTTCACATGCCTAATCCATCATTGCTTCAAAGTTAGCTGTACTTGTCTATCATTTGGTTCCCATAAAATGCAAAGCTCTTTCTGTGTTTATATTATTGCGTATGCAGGTCTCTTTGGCTAGAGTATACACTGTTGTTACATCAACTTTTCCTTTGCCTTGAGGCTTGGCTTGAATGTCTTTTTAATCAAGGATTACCTTATGCAAATTTCATGTCTCTTAGTCACTCACTTATACCAAGTTGATGTATCTTTGTAAACTTGAGCTTCTTTGTGGCCATTTGCACAATTGTAACTAGTAGATTTTGATTATATCATAACTTTTACCTGTTAGAAATATGAATAGAACAAACCTGGATCTTGCCTGCAGTGCTCACAGGAGGGGTTCAGTCACTATGTCAGAGATTTACACATTGTAAATACAGTAAATACTGTGGCTGTGGACTGCCAGACCTTGCAAGTTTGCAAAAAAGAAACAATACTGATATTGTAATTGACCTTTTGGTTATTCTTTCTCCATCTCTATCTATCTATCTCTATCTATCTATCTATCTATCTATCTATCTATCTATCATCTATCTATCTATCTATCTATCTATCTATCTATCTATCTATCTATC
>CAJQZJ010032362.1:3620523-3641323 GCA_907164525.1 Lophiomys imhausi | reverse complement strand
ACACACACACACACACACACACACACACACACACACACACACACACACACTCTCTCTCTCTCTCTCTCTCTCTCTCTCTCTCTCTCTCTCTCTCTTTCTCCCAACACCCTCCTCTCCTAACCAGGCCCAGTCTATTGACCATGTTAAGTCTATTACTTAACATTCCTGCTCTGGAGTCTTCCAGATGCCTCTCTCCTATATCAACAATAAAAACCTTTCTGCTTAACCATACTTTAGAGCTGTCATTTTTATCAGCTTATACAACTGTGGGGTATTCTATGATTTAAACCAAATTACAAGCTCTTTCTTGCTTAATTACATTATTTTTAATTATTGATTTAGCAGCTGGAGTCATTTAAGATCATTGACTGCTTTTCCAGAGGACCCAGGTTTGGTTCCCAGCACATAAAAGGCAGTCTACAACCATTTGTAAATTCAGTCCCACCAAATCAAACACCCTCTTCTGCTCTTTGTGAGCACTACATACACATATTGCAAAGACTTACATACAGGTAGAATATCCATACAAATAAAAAATATCAAGGTAAAAATGAAAATTACTTTAAATTATTAATTTATATACAATAAAATTTTCATTTAGGTTAAATATATTCCCATGCCCATAAACAACAATCAGAGCAATTCTTTCATTGCAAACACTTTTCCTCTGGTGGAATATGCTTTGTGAAGCCTTCTGTTCATGACCATAATCACATAATTAGAGCTGTATAGTACATAGAATTTGCAGGCCATTTCTTTTTTCATTCAATAATTACACATATATTTTATTCATGTTGTTGCTTATATCAATACCTAATTTTTACCATTTTTATTATTATTTTGGGGAAGGAACTTCATTATAAGTTGAAAAGCACCTGTATATATATATGCTATGTTTGTAAGATATTGGTATTGGTCTGGTGTTTTCTTGTAATGTTTTTATTTTGTTTGGATATCAAAGTAATGATAGCCTCCTCAAAAATTGAGTTGTGAAAGTAGTCCTTTCTATACAGTTGCCTAAAAAACTGTGTAGAATTAATGTTATTTCTCTCTTAAAATTTTGACAGAATTTGGGAAAAAATAAAGACTTTATTGGGAAAGCTATCTGGTCCTGTAGAATTGTACAGCTCTTCATTGAGTTGTTTATTTTTGATATGTCATTTTTTGTAACATTTTTGTTGATTGAGGATTTGATATAGAACTAAGTCCACCCTTCATTTCTTCCCTATTCTTGCCAACAGTAAGGATATTAACTAAATTCATTTTAAAAACTGATTATCAGGGGCTCGGAGGTAACTCAGTAGATAAAGCACTTGCCACAGAAATATGAGGACCAGAATCTTGATCCCAAGTACTTATATAAAAAGCAAGGATTAGTAACATCATGGAGAGCCTATAATCCAAACACCTGAAAGGCAGAACCAGGGCATCCAGAGCAAGCTGGTTAGATACACTAGTTGAATTTGTGACCTTCAGGTACAGTGAGAAATCTTGCCTCAATGTAAAAAGTGGAGAATGTTAGAGGAAGACGACACCCAAGATGAATCTCTGGCCCTCACCAGAATGTTCATACCCACACACACACATATGTGGGTAAAAATGCATGCATACGTGCAAACACACAAAACACACTCAAAACTGATTTCAGATTGTTCAGGCTATAACAAGTTTATTCTTTTGGAAACATTAGTAGTTTATATATTTCAGAGAAATTGTTTATTTCAGCCAAGGAATGCAACACATTTCCTTTCTAGCCTTTTAGTATATATAAAATATGCAGTGATATAATTCATGAGCTTTCTGTTCATGTTATTTTTTTTAATTTGCTCACTTGTCCTGATTAGAAAAACCAGAGGCTTATGGAGGAACCAACTCATTCTTAAAAATGGTTTAAAAAATGGATGCTACATATCTTTTACCACAATTTGTTTTGTTTAATTTAATAACTTTTGAGATAAGATCTCAGTAGTAGCCCAGGTTTGCCTTAACTTTGTAACCTTCCTGACCCAGTATCCAAAGTTCTAAGATTACAGGCATGAAACATCAAAATCATGATTTTTATTATATTTATTTATCTTTGGTTTTTAAGTATGTGTATAATGTATTGTCTGTATTAGTGTGTGCATTTGGGAGCAGGGTCCACTAAGGCCAGGAAAGTTTTGAGTTCCCTAGATATGATAATTCTATCTCTCTTCCCTAGATATACTTGAATGAGAATAGGACCATATGCTCATATATTGAATACTTGGCTCCTACTTTTGTGGAATTGCTTGAGAAAGATTGGAAGGTGTTGTCTTCTTAGAGGAGATATGTCACTGGATTGAAGTCTTCAAATGCCTCATGTGATTCTTAGTGCTCTCCACCTCTTGCTTGTGGATCAAGATGTGAACTCTTTGCTGTTCCTTTTCTCCATCATCATGGACTTGGATCCTCTGAAGCTGTAGCCAAATTAAATGTTATCTTTTATAGGTAGCCTTGCTTATGGTGTTTTATCAAAGTAATAAAAAATAACTAAGAAAATGTATAACAACTAAAGAAAAAGAAGCCATAAACTTGAAAGAAAACAAAAGAAAGTACATGGGAGGACTTGGAGAGCATAAAGGGAAATAGGAAATGATGTAATTATATCATAATTTCAAATAAATAAATAATAAAAGAGTAGTATATGGTCTTAACTACTAAACTATATGTCCAGTACAGTGAATTTATTTTACATCTCTGGTTGACATAATGGAAGAAATTTGAGTAGATTTTTTTTTCTAGAGATTATGTATGGTGAGTGTATCTTTGAGTAGCATGCATTTTTATATCTGCAGAAGGGTAATTGCTGAATCCTGTGGTAATCTGTCTTCAATCTGGTACTAAGAATCCAATGAACTATTTTCGAGATGATTGATGTTGTTTTCTATTTTTACCAGCACTGGGTACAATTTTCCGTCATTCCAGTTCTCAGTGGAAACATCTCAGTGTGTAGTTCAGAAATTCAGTCATTACATAGAATTAAGTCTTAGCATTGGTTTGAATCTCCCCAGAGACTCACAACACTGGACATCACCATGTGATCACTTCCAATAGGGGTTTTTGTTGTTGTTGTTGTTATTTCTTTGTTGTTATTTTTGCTGCAGCTGAAATGTCAAGCTCTTTCTGCTTTAATTTTTTAATTAGGTGAAGTATTTTTGTTGGATTTTTGAGCGTTTATATTGTATATAGCTTGAATTGAAGTCTTTGGTTAAAATATGATTTACAGGTACATACTTACAATCTGTGACACACTTCTTAATTTTTAAATGATATCTTTTACAGATACAACATTTACATCTGATTAAATCCAGCCTATCATTTCATTTGTATTCTGTGCATCATGGTTTTTACGCTGTATATAAAAATTCTTTCCATAATCCCAAATCATGAAGATTCTTCTGTTAACGTGTTATTTTTTTAGATTTTACATTTAAGTTTGTAATACTTTTCTTTTTCAAAGAATAAATAAATTGTTAAAGACCAAATGAAAATAGACCATCTTAAATGGGGAATTTGCTGCATTCAAAATGTCGTGCTAACACCATTTAAATCCATTTCCAAAACGTCCTCACTTCTGCAAAGGAAAACTCCTTTACCATTGAGCAGATGCTCCTTGTTCCCGTCTTCCCTTACCATTGTGAATCATTGGCTTGTATTTGGATTGTACATATATAAATATTTTGGATATTTCATATAAATAGGATTAATCAAGATATCAGCTTTTTTCGTCTCTGGCTTCTTTCATTTAGCAGAATGTGTTTTCATGAAATCTGCATTGCAGCTTTTCATTTCTTTATATGGATAAGTACTTACATTATTTTTATATATCATCACTTGTTAATTCATCCTTTGTAAGACATTTGGACTGTTTTGAGCCTCTAATTATAGCAAATGTTCCTACTAAGAATAGGCATACATATGTACTTGTTTCAACAGCTATTTTTAAAACTTCTCGGGAATATATATCTAGGAGTGGAGTCAGTGAGTCATATAGTAATTATGTTCTGATGTTTTCAGGGAAGTGTCAAACTGTTTTACACATTGCCTCTGCCCTTCCGTTACCACCACTGATGCAAGGGTGCATTGCTGCATCCGTGCCAACACTTGTTATTTTTCTTTGGATGCTCTGCTGATGTGAAGTGACAGTTCACTGTGGTTTTCCATACTTCCTTGATGACTAATAGGTTGAGAATCTGTTCACATGCTCATAAGTCATCTGTGTATTTTTTTGAAGAAATATCTATTAAAATTAAGTGGATATTTAAAGGGCGAGGTGGATTTTTATTATCAAGTCATGTAGTACCTTCCATTTCATAAAAGAGATTTATTTGTATTTTTATTATTGATTCATTAAGATATTTTATATATTCTTATTGTTATTAGACAAAGTACACAGAATAAATTGAATTATATATACCTGCATTACCTAGACATTGTTCGACAACTCTTTGTGGTACATAATTTGTGATCTGATCTTGTCAAAGGCATATGTTTTGGTGTACGTTATCTTAATATAATATCTAAAAATCTATTAACAAATATGTGATCAAAGAGATTTGCCCCTGTGCTTTGTTCATGAGTTTTATGATTTTGAACTGTTATATTAGGCAATGACCATTTAATTATTTTTTCTGTGTGATCCAAGGTAGGCATCCAATTATATCTACTGCATATGAGAATCTATTCCTCTCAACATTATTTGTTGAAGAGATCATCTTTTCCCAGTTGGGATTATTTCAATTTCTCTATCAAAAATCAATTGGTCATAGACACAGTGATTTATTTCTGTACTTTTAAATGTATTCCATTAGGATCATCTATGCTTGTGTCGGTGACACATAGATTTGATTATTGTAGCTTTGCAGTACTTTCTTTTTAATGAACATTTAGAATACTTATCACCATACCAATAATTCCTAATGTGCATATTGTGTTGCTTTACTTATATTTATAAACATCCACTTTCCCCTATTGTCTCCCACCCACTGACCATTTGGCCACTCTAGATGGTTACTTGCTGCTTTATGCCATATACATGTAACATCATACATTCATACATATATGTATGTGTGTGTATATATACATACATATATATGTATATATATACATATATTTGTATACATGCAAGCTTGAAGAAGCTTGTATTTTACTAGTAACTTGGATAAATTTCTAGTGGTTCAGTACTGGTTCACATGAGAGTAAGAAATTCCTAAGAGTCATGACCATTCAGAATATATTCACTTTCTGTGAACCACACCAGTTTACCCTGTAGTGAATTTGTAATCTTGTAGTGACCTTGGAAGAGGAGAGAATGCAATCATGAAAGTTCCCCAGACTCCTCTATAACAATTGACATATATGGGGAGAAGGAAGATGGCGGCGACCTACACTAACGCATTTTGAATGCAGGGAAAAAAGAGCCATAAAAAACACAGAGTTATTGGGCACTGTGCAAAAACCGGAGGGGCTAGATCCCCCTGGGAACACTCACAGCTCCCAAGGGACTGTTAAAAGTCCCAGGGTAAGGCTCTCTCCCCATTTTTCGCAGACACGGAAGCCACTAAACCCGGGATTCGGGAACTCCCATTTGGAGAGGCGCCTGGTAAGATCGATCCCAACACACAGCAGGCAGGATCAGAGGACACTTGGCGTTAGTTCACTAGCCTATTGCACTCCCCACGCCTCAGGTAGAACTTATACCCAGTTAAAAAATTTTGCGAGATAGTGGAAGTTTTAGCAAGGAACAAACAGGGGGCTCAGTGGGTGGTCCGCAGCCGCCCGTGAAGTGGAGGGCGGGAGGTTCAGACAGAGTGCAGAAACCAGGAACAAAAGGGCGGGCCAGAGGAGCCGAATCCCGCCCACTCACGGCAGCGCAGCTGGGGAGGGAGCCCGGCTGGCAGGGCCAAATCCCCACGAACCCACGGCAGGAGAACTGGGGAGAGAGTCAGGGGTGGGCTGGGCCAGGGATCCGTGTACCCACGGCTGAGCTGCTGGGGTGAGAGGTCCACTCAGGTGGCCAGGAGATGCGGGGCACTGTGCACCCATGGCCGAGCAGCCAGGGAGGGAGAGCTGCGGCTACTCAGACAGGGAGGGAATCAGACTCAGAGGCCAGGCCTGTGGTGAGAAGCCTAGTGAGAAACCAGAAATCGGGACCGTAGCTGTATTCTGGAAAATCCAGACATATTAGGTGTGGAGCCAGACCCTGTCAGCCTCTGTGACGACAAACAAAGCCCACAGAATCTGTGCCTGGACAAACAGGTAAATACCATGAGAACCATTACAGGCTGATAACACAGAGTGCAACATAGAGAAGTCTGAATTGGGAGCAGTGAAACAATTCCGGTCCATTACTCACAACCTGGGATTAGGCTGCACCAGCTCACAGTACCTCAGACGATTAAAACCACAGTGACCCTGAAATCCCCCTGTAAGCAACGACAGATAGCCAAGTAACTCGTCCCCTGCACCAAAGCATCAACTGTGGATCCAAGCACAGAAAACAACAAGAACAGACAGCTAAACACACCCAATGACCAAAGGTCAAAAAAAAAAAAATAGAAATCAAGGAAATATGACGCCAACAAAGCAGAATTATCCTAGCTCATCCAATTCGGGTGACCTCACACCAAAAGAATCACATGAAAACGTTGACAATTCTGCATTATGGAAAGTGATAGAGTCCCTGCAAGAAGAACTTAAATCAATGAAGGAATTCAAAGAAGCCACAATTCTACAACTCAAAACAAGGAACAACACCATTAAAGAGCTCCAAGCCAAGGTGACAGAGCTTGAACAGGAAAAGGACAAGGCTATGGAAGATTTTCATACAAAAACAAGCAAGCTGGAGAAGGAAATGTACAAAACGAACAAAACAATATAAGACATGAAAATAGAAATAGAAGAAAGAAATAAAGAAAATACAGTCAGAGTTAAAAAAGGAAGTGGAGAACCAAGGGAAGAGAACAGGAACTACGGATGTGAGTATCAACAATAGGATGCAAGAGATGGAAGACAGGATCTCAGGCATGGAAGATTCAGTGGAAGAAATCAGTACAACATCCAAAGAAAATGAGAAGGCTAAAAAATCTCTCACCCACAACATCCAAGAAATCAAGGACTCAATGAAAAGATGGAACCTAAGAATTATAGGTATAGAGGAAAGAGAGGACTCCCGACTCCAAGGTCCAGGAAATATCTTCAACATAATCATAGAGGAAAACTTCCCAAACCTGAAAAAAGAGATGCCAATAAAAATCCAAGAGGCTTACAGAACACCAAACAGATTAGACCAGAAAAGAAACTCCTCTTGCCACATAATAATTGAAACTCCAAATGTACACAACAAAGAAAGAATATTAAAAGCTGTAAGAGAAAAAGGTCAAGTCACATACAATGGCAGACCCATCAGAATTACACCTGACTTCTCCTCAGAAACGTTAAAAGCTAGAAGGGACGGGTCAGATACACTACAAGTCCTGAGAGATCATAGATGCCCAGCCAGACTACTTTACCCAGCAAAACTCTCTATCAACATAGATGGAGAAAACAAGATATTCCATGACAAAATCAAATTTAAACAATATCTACCCACAAACCCAGGCCTACAGAAAATCCTAGAAGGAAAATCCCAACCCAGAGAAGAAAACTCCACCCAAGAAAACAAAGGGAATAGAAAACCCCTCAGCAACTAAACCAAAAGAGGCACAGGACCACCACCTATACCAAACTAATGGGAAATAACAACCCCAGGTCACTAATATCCATCAACATCAATGGACTCAACTCCCCAATAAAAAGACATAGGTTTACAGAGTGGATCCACAAGCAAGACCCTTCCTTATGCTGTATACAAGATACACATCTAATTACGATAGACACTGCCTCAGAGTAAAGGGCTGGGAAAAGGTTTTCCAAGCAAATGGACCCAGGAAGCAAGCTGGAGTAGCCATCTTAATATCAAAAAAAACAGACTTCCAACTGAAGTTAATGAAGAAAGACAAAGAAGGGCACTATATATTTATTAAAGGGAATATTCATCAAGAGGAAGTCTCAATACTGAACATCTATGCCCCAAATACAAAGGCACCTACTTTCATAAAAGAAACACTTCTAAAACTTAAAGCGCACGTCGATCACAACACATTAGTAGTGGGAGACTTCAACACCCCACTCACAACAATGGACAGATCATGAAGACAGAAGACAAACAGAGAAATATTGAGTCTAACAGAGATCATGAAACAAATGGACCTAACACATATCTACAGAACGTTTCACCCAAACACAAAGGAATACACCTTTTCCTCAGCACCCCACGGAACCTTCTCCAAAATCGACCACATAGTTGGTCAGAAGGATAGTCTCAATAGATACAAGGAAATTGAAATAACACCTTGTAACTTATCAGACCACCACGGAATAAAGCTGGTCTTCAACAGCAAAAGAATCAACAGAAAGCCTACACACACATGGAAATTGAAGAGCTCCTTACTGGATGACCACTGGGTCAGGGAAGAAATAAAGAAGGAAATCAAAGACTTCTTAAAATCCAACGACAATGAAGACACAACATACCCAAACCTATGGGATACATTGAAAGCTGTGCTACGAGGAAAGTTCATAGCACTAAGTGCTTTCAAAAAGAAAACTGTGACAGCTCATGTTAGTGAACTAACAGCTAAACTGCGTGAATTGGAAAAAAAAGAAACAAACACTCCCAAGAAGAGGAGAAGGCAGGAAATCATCAAACTTAGGGCTGAAATCAATAACTTAGAATCAAAAAGAACTATACAAAGAATCAATGAAACCAAGAGTTGGTTCTTTGAGAAAATCAACAAAATAGACAGACCCCTAGCCAAATTAACTAAAAGGCAAAGGGAAAGAACCCAAATCAACAAAACCAGAAATGAAAAGGGAGAAATAACAACAGACATTGAGGAGATCCAGCAAATATTCAGGCATTACTTTAAAAATCTATATTCCACTAAACTTGAAAATCTAAGCAAAATGGACAATTTCCTCGATAAATTTCACCTACCAAAACTAAATCAAAATCAGATTAACAGCTTAAACAGCCCAATAACACCCAAGGAAATAGAAAGAGTCATTAATAATCTCCCAACCAAAAAAAGACCAGGGCCAGATGGCGTTAGCACGGAATTCTACCGGACCTTCAAAGAGGAACTAACACCATTACTTTTCAAACTCTTCCACCACATAGAAACAGAGAGAACACTGCCAAACTCATTCTATGAGGCCACTGTCATTCTGATTCCTAAACCACACAAAGACCCAACAAAGAAAAAGAACTTCAGACCAATCTCCCTCATGAACATAGATGCAAAAATACTTAATAAAATACTAGCAAACCGAATTCAAGAACACATCAAAAGTATCATACACCATGATCAAGTAGGCTTCATCCCTGGAATGCAGGGATGGTTCAATATACGAAAGTCTATCAATGTAATTCACCACATAAACAAGATGAAAGAAAAAAACCATATGATAATCTCGCTAGATGCAGAAAAAGCATTTGACAAAATCCCACACCCCTTCATGCTAAAAGTTCTGGAGAGAACAGGCATACAAGAACCATACCTAGAAATAATAAAGGCAATATACAGCAAGCCAGTAGCCAACATCAAATTAAATGGAGAGAAGCTTGAAGCATTTCCTCTAAACTCAGGGACAAGACAAGGATGTCCACATTCACCATATCTCTTCAATATAGTACTTGAAGTCCTTGCTAGAGCAATAAGACAACTAAAGGAAATCAAAGGGATAAAAATTGGAAATGAAGAAGTCAAATTATCCCTATTTGCAGATGATATGTTAGTATACATAAGCGACCCCAAAAACTCCACCAAAGAACTCTTACAGCTGATAAACAACTTCAGCAAGGTGGCTGGATACAAAATTTACTCAAAAAAATCAGAAGCCCTTCTTTATACAACAAACAAATATACCGAGAAAGAAATAAGGGAAACAACCCCCTTCACAATAGCCACAAACAACATAAAATACCTGGGGGTAACCCTAACCAAGCATGTAAAGGACCTATATAACAAGAACTTCAAGCCCCTGAAGAAAGAAATGGAAGTGGCCTTTAGAAGATGGAAAGATCTCCCATGCTCATGGATAGGTAAGATCAACATAATAAAAATGGCTATCCTACCAATAGCAATAAATAGATTCAATGCAATTCCTATCAAAATACCAACACAATTCTTTATAGACCTGGAAAAAGCTATTCTCAACTTCATATGGAACAACAAAAAGCCCAGAATAGCTAAACCAATCCTGTACAATAAAAAAGCATCTGGAGGTATCACCATCCCAGATTTCAAGCTGTTCTACAGAGCAATAATAATAAAACCAGCATGGTACTGGTATAGAAACAGACCAGTGGATCAATGGAATTGAATTGAAGACCCAAACATGGACCCACACACCTATGGCCAACTAATCTTTGACAAAGAAGCCAAAACCGCACAATGGAAGAAGGACAGCATCTGCAACAAATGGTGCTGGTCCAACTGGATGTCCACTTGCAAAAGAATGAAATTAAACCCAAACCTATCACCTTGTACAAAACTTCATTCCAAGTGGATCAAAGACCTTAACATAGGCCAGCCACACTAAAGATACTAGAAGAAAAAGTAGGAGAAACCCTCAAACTCATTGGCACAGGTGACAACTTCCTGAACAGAACACCAACAGCTCAGGACCTGAGATCAACAATCAATAAATGGGACCTCAGGAAACTGAAAAGCTTCTGTATGGCAAAGGACACTGTCATTCGAACAAAACGGCAACCAACAGACTGAGAGAAAATCTTCACCAACCCCACATCTGATAGAGGGCTATTATCTAAAATCTACAAAGAACTCAAGAAACTAAAAGCCAAGAAAGCAATTAATCCAATCAAAAAATGGGAGATGGAGGTAAATAGAGAATTCACAAAGGAGGAATCCCTAAGGGCTAAGAGACACCTGAAGAAATGTTCATCATCCTTAATCATCAGAGAAATGCAAGTCAAGACGACCCTGAGATTCCACCTAACACCTGTTAGAATGGCTAAGATAAAGAGCTCAAATGATAGAGCATGCTGGCGGGGTGTTGAGAAAGGGGAACCCTACTCCATTGCTGGTGGGAGTGCAGGCTTGTGCAACCACTATGGAGGTCTGTCTGGCGATATCTTAGAAATCTAGGAATAACCTTGCCTCAGGACCCAGCCATACCACTTCTGGGTATACACTCAAAGGACCTCTCACGGAGACATAGGGAAGTCTCCTCATCTATGTTCATAGCAGCCTTATTTGTAATAGCTAGAAATTGGAAACAACCCAGATGTCCCTCAACTGAAGAATGGATTAAAAAATTGTGGTAAATCTATACAATGGAATATTACTCAGCTATCAGAAACAATGAAATCATGCAATTTGCAACCAAATGGATGGATCTAGAGGAGCTCATCCTGAGTGAGCTAACCCAGTCTCAGAAGGATGCACATGGCATCTATTCACTTATAGTAGGATTTTAACTATATTTTAACTAATTTTAACTATACAGGATATCTGTACTACAACCAACACACCAAAAGGAACATGGACATAAATTTTTTTTTCATCTTTTTCTTTTTCCTTCTTTTTTTCTTTTTTCTTTTTCCTTTTCCCTTCTTTTTTTCCTCCCTTTTTTTGTGGATATTCTTTGTTTTTGTGGGTTTGTGTGTTTGTTGGTCTTTTTTTTTAGTATTCCCCCAGTAGCAAGGAGACACCTTTCACTGGCAGTACTGCCTCGTAGGCCCCCGGAGAATGAAGAGGCTCTTGGCCCTCATATGACTCCTGATCTGTGGTGAGAGACTGTTAGGCAGAGACACTCCATCTCAGAGTAACAAGACGGAAGGGTCAGGGGGTAGAGCATGGGAGGGTGGGGCTGGGAAGCGGGAAAAGAGGACAATATGATAAGGATGTAATCTGAAGCAACAAACAAATAAATTCATAAACTAAAAAAAAAAAAAAAAGGCAGGTGGCAGGGCTGAAACACTGTGAATGGAATAGAGGATACAGCCATTCGGCCTGGTTTTGCAGACCTCCAGGTGTCGAGAAGACGTGGAACTAAGGTAAAATACAAGAGAATTGTGGTATTGGCCCATGCCTTTGACTTCAGCGGAGACAGGCGAAGCACCGCAGAGTTGGTGGTCTTATGTATTCTGGAGTCATACAGAGCGGGGTGGTGAGGGTGCATACTCTTGGTCCCACCATTCAAGAAGAGTATACCCTTGGTCCCAGCTCCCAGCACACTGGAGACAGAAACAGGCAGATCCTGGAGCTCGGGGTCAGTCTGATGCTGGGCAATCTCTAAATAGAGAAAGACTTCGATCCAGGAGTGGTGGAACACATTTTGATCCCTTCAGATGGGAAACACAGGTCTCTAATCCCAATAATTAGAATTCAGAGACACACACATGGGATTTGGAGGGACCTAGGTTTGGAGATTACTTACAAAAGGCCTTCTTGATGCAGGCAGATTGTCCTTTGGGATCTCAAAATATATACACCAGAGCTGGTTTAGCTCCAAGGTGACAGAATGGTTTCTTCTTTAACCCGGATTGAAAGATAACGCTTTGTATGTTGTCGGAAGGCCAAATTTGCTTCAGGAGAAGTACTACCTAGCCCCCCCCCCCCCAAAGAAAAAGAGGGCAATTGTCCCAGGGTTGGGTTTGGTGCAGGGCTCTGTTCTTATCTTTCCAGGAGAATCGAAGCATCCATTAGGGGAGCCCGGGGACGGCTGGACAGCGGAAACCTCAGCAGAGAGCAGAATCAGGCACCAAGGAGGACGAGTGACCCAGTTGATTCTGCCTGGCAGACTTCCTCAATAGCTGTCTCCATTGGGGGCCTGCAACCACCACGGCAATCCAATGTCGCTGGGACCGTTCAGCTATACACAATGCCCCGGCAGAAACCTCAGTGAAGCCTGCAAGATCAGCTTCTGCCTACAAAACCCTTAGTTCATCTAAACAGCTGAGAATAGAAGGTCTGAACATAAAAGGAGTGTACTAACATTTTTAGCCATTTTTTCCATTTGAGTTCGGGCCCCAAACAGGTCTACTACAACCCAAATGAGCAAGAAGTCACTTTAAGAGAGCGATGTCCCATGCCCAGAGGGTGGGGAGGGTGTTTCTCCTCCCTTCTTTTTGGTTATTTGAAGGATAACTGAAAACTCCGATATTTAGGGGAAGAGATTACAAGCTGATAAATGGTCCTGTTTAATGGGTTTTGGAGGTTACCCCAGGGACTTCCTACTTTTCTGTATCCTTCTTCCTCTCCTATGTAGGAGTGCATAGGCTTGAGAAAAATGAGATATAGACATAGCACAGGAAGGTCCAAGAAGAAGGGACAGATTATTGAATATGCCCTTATACCTTTGTATATTGATACAAAATTAGTAGTTTATTTGGCTAAAGTGGTATTGACCATTGTTTAATGTGCAAAAATATGATTGTATTGGATTACATCGGTATTGATCTTTGTATATTGATACAAAATTAAGATTATAGTTGGCCACAATGGTATTGACCCTTGTATATGGACGTAATATTAAGATTGTATTGGGCTACATAGGCATTGATCTTTGTATATTGATACATAATTAAGAGTATATTTAACCACAATTGAATAGATCTTTGTATATTGATACAAAATTAAAGGTAACGCTTCCTAATGGTATCATACCTAGAGATACTTTAAAATAAAATGTGAAGCTCTGGCCTCTTGATACCAACCGTCTAAAACGGTCTAGGATAGTTAAGTAAAACAAACTCCTAGTCATGCAAACATGTCACTTTGTTAGCTACTATGACAGTCTACCACAGATATTCTCTAAACTACCCAGTAATCAAGTTGCTAAGAGACAAGCAACATTTGCTTATCTAAATACAAGAGATGGATAGGGCATCTTCAAAAACCCCAAGAGATCTGAAGAATATGGCATTCAAAGATGTTATCTTAAATCAAGATTTTCTTTTTTTTTTGATATCGAGACATATCAGCGCCTGACAGCACCCCCTATTCTACTCCAAGTAGAAGATAAGCATCGAAGAACCTCCACTGTAAGATGGTTGAATTAGTGGCAAGCTTATCTCTTGGCATGAAAAAACCCCTTGCACCAACTGCAGACAGACTGCTGTCCAAAAAGGACAAAACGTGGTAGCAGGGACGTCGGCAGCCTAACTCTGCCAAGACAGGGTAGGTAAGTCCTTCATAATCCCTGCTCAACAACAAATGTCTGTCATAGAAACAGGACCCAAAGGCTGAAGACTGATGCAGGAATGTATGGAGAGAAAATGGGAACTGTCCAGGCAGTCATTGGTATGTCCTTTCTTAGTTTTGGAAGCTGCAGGCCCTGCACTTCCTATATAAGCAAATATATTTATCCCTCTCAGGTCTCTGAGGTGGTTGAAGAATAGACAGCTAGAATCTCATAGCTAAATTTTGAGTTGTTTAGGAATCAAGAGGGTGTTATATATCTAAGAAGGTACTCTTAAAAGTGTGTTGCAAGTTGGTATGAATGTTGAGTCAGATATAGACCTTTAAACACATGGAGATGGTTAGATAGTAGAATGTTAAAGTCAGGGGCCAAATATGTATAAACTGCACATTGGGAAGGTATACTGGGCCATTTAACTCTCATAAATGTGGCATATTTATATCTGTTGTTTTGTATAATACTTACTGTTATAAGAGAAGTAACCATCTGTTGGACTGAAAGAGGAAACTTCTGGGGGGAAGAGGGTGGAAGGGCGGGATAGGAAGGGGGAATAGGGAGGGGTTTGTGACTGAG
The DNA here is from genome assembly GCA_907164525.1 of Lophiomys imhausi. Classification (NCBI taxonomy): domain Eukaryota; kingdom Metazoa; phylum Chordata; class Mammalia; order Rodentia; family Muridae; genus Lophiomys; species Lophiomys imhausi. The sequence continues at coordinate 3,626,458 of CAJQZJ010032362.1, read as the reverse complement.
ATGTAACTTGAAGAAAAAAAAATAAAGTATTTATAAGAAAAAAAAACAATTGACATATATAAGATATATATATGGTCTCCAATATAAGAAACTTATGTACAGATACTTACAGTTCTAATAGAATATAATCTATTAGAATAATAGAATAAAATTTAATAAAAGAATATAGTCTCCAATATAAGAAACTTACCTACAGATACTTACTTGTCTAATAGAATATAGTTTATTAGAATAATGGAATAAAATTTAACAATAGAATATGGTTTCCAATATAAGAAACTTATCTGTAGATACTTATGTTTCTATTAGAATATAGTCTATTAGAATAATAGAATAAAATTTAACAATAGAATATAGTCTCCAATATAAGAAACTTGTCTACATATACTTAAGTTTCTACTCACTTCAGCATGCTATAGACTTACACTCCCCTAGGGATACAAAAGAAGTCACAACCAGTGGGGCTTTAAGAGAGAGATCAGAAGACAGGGCAGTTGGAGAAGGAAGCATGAAACAGGTAAGAAAACAATTTTCTACTACTGTCATAGGAATGGCAACAATTTAAAAGCTTCCATCACCATGACACAGACCAACCACCCTACATTGACATAAAGCTATCCAATGTTCTTCTTACACTTCAACCACACTGATCAGTACAATGACATCAGTTTAGGCAAAAGGAACAACAAACCCAAATGCCCTCTAAGGATCAGTCCAAAAAGACCCCAAAGACAAGTGGTTAAAAATGGAGGCAATAGAAGACTCTGAAGGTTGTGATAACTACTGCAATAAAAACAGCAAATTAAACAGCCAAGCTTTGCCCAGATGGATAAAACTCACTCTGTGAAAGCTTATTTCTCTCAATATATGTTAAAAATAACCCAAGTCAAGATTTCACAAAAGTATAACAAGGCAAACCAGAAAACAATGAACCGATGAACTCTCAACCTAGTCTGAAGAGACAGTCAATTCAGAGCCAGACTCAGACATGAAACAGACATTACCTTATAGACAGAGCACCTAAAATAACCATGGTTAATATGTAAAAGTCTTAAATAGAAACATAAACAGCAGTTGGGTATCAGTCAAGAGATGGAGAGTATGAGAAAAATTAAAAGAAAATGTTAAGCTTAAAAAAAAACAGAACAACTGAAATGAGGAAATATTTTCATCAAAGGGGTGCATCAGTCATTTTGACACTTCTGATGGGGAAATCAGTGAACTTGAAGATAGGTCAATAGAAACCTTCAACACTGAAATGCAAAAAGAATTAAATGATGATTTTTTAAAACAAACCGAATAATCCAAGTCATGTGAGGCAATTACAAAATGGAGAACATATTCATAATTAAAATGACGGAAGGAGACAAAAAAAAAAAAGAACAGCAAAAATCAGAACTGGAGAGAGTAGATACAGGGAGGGACAACGTCTGGGACCATTCAAAAATTAGTGATAAATGTGAACTCCAAGCCCAGAAAGAGAAAACAAACAGAAGAAACCACTGCCCACAATACATCAGCAAAAGTCACTTGGAGGTTTCCATATTCAAATATCAGAAAGCCAACACCAAAAGAAAGTACTACCACAAGCAGAGGGGTGGGTGCGGGGGGTGGGGCGGGGAGCTCTTAGCCAAAGGGAGGAATAGTGCAGCTACTTCTCCCCAAGAACTGTGCACTCAGGAGCACACAGACTAGAAGGTACAAGGCACTCACCCACTTGTTTGGCCTCACGTTTTCTGCCATTACTTTCTTTTATTTTTATTAGTGCCTTTATTCGTTTCCTTGGAGATGATTGGCTGCAATCAATAGGAGATACTGCGACAATGTGGGCATACTGTGTCTCGTGATGCAGTAACAGGTCTCCAATATTAACTTGCAGTTATATTACGAAATAAGCATAACTTTATTAATCTCTCAGGAAACTGAACCAGTTTAAAGGATACATATAGTCATCACAGTTTGTTAAAGGTTCTATCAAGAACGAATACAAGATAAAAAGAAATTTTTGTTTTCTCCCAGAAAATGAGTATGTGTACAACATGTATGTATATGTGTGTGCACATATGGTAATGCCAAATATCACAGGTTTTTTTTAATAAACTTCCTTCTCGGTGAGTAAGACAATAGATACCAGGAATTTTATTAAATCAACCAAATGGAACGTTACTTGAGAAATTACTTGCATAGTTTCTATTTTCTAGATCATTGCCTTCATCTCCACTTTCATAAATGGTTAAAAATTTATTAGGACAAAATAACAGAGAACAAACAATGGTGGGTTTTATGTTTTGATTTTTGATTTTCTTTAAAGCAGACACTAGTGACATTTACTTTAACGAATGTCACTAGTTAAAATTTGAACTATTTAAAAAAAATTGAACTATTTTAAAGCATTTTGACATATTATATATGTTTCATAGTTTTATCTTAGGGCATTCATCTACTGAACAGAAATAACCGTCTCAGGCCTGTGTGAGGTCAGACAGTACTGTATACCCTTATTTCCTTTTATTACTTTACCTCATATGCAATGATTTAATTTAGTGTTCACTCTTGGCTGTGTAGTGTCCTTAATTAGAACAATTGTGTTTATAATAAAATTGTTTCACTCATATTGATATTTCCTGGTGTAGTATCTTTGATAATATATATTGATTGAAAGTTATCTCCTTGAAGCATGAATAGTTTCAGTATGTTGAGAATCTGAATCAGCTCTATATGGCTTACAAAATATGAAAAAAAAAACAAACAACAACAACAAAGAGGAAGGGAGATTGCTTTGTTGTGTTTCAGTATATAAGGATCCTTTCTATCTGTGGTTTTGAGATGTACTGAAGAAAGACAATGAATGAACTTGAAACTACTATGGCATTAGCAAGCCAAATCATTTTCATAAACCAAATGCAATGAAACATACAATTATAACAAGTAAACAGATTGGAATGTATAGCCATTGTTCAAATAAAAATGGACAGAATAGCTGCCAATTCATTTCAATTAGACTAGCAAATAGGAATTTAGGAACAAGATTCTGTATCCCTGGAAGAAAACTGCTGATCACAGGTCTAGACATGCATCATACATAGGATGCTGACTGTAAGAAGTGTGAACAGAGAACCTGAAAGTAAAACACAAGGAAGTCTACAATTCTTTCTAGGACCTGGAAAGGTTCAGTGACAGAACTAAAATAATTTATAAGGAGTGGGTGAATCTTGAATGAGGACTTGAAAGACAGAAAATCTTTTATGGGGAGCATCCACAACCACTGCTCTTTCTCAGTCATGAATTCACATATCTGTTCACTTGAATTCAATGCCCAACCTCATTTCTTTTCTCTTTACATACTAGGCCTACTCTTAATAAAAAAAAAAAAAGAATGGCTAATTAATTTCAGAAATTATTAATTCACCACACTTTTTTCCTGTTTTGTCCATTAAATAATGAATGATGCAGGGATACAATGAGAAGCGTGTCCATGTACCTTTTGCAAACTTGATACATATATGTATATTTAGACACCCATATTTCCCTATTACAAAAGAGAATATCTTTGCATTAAATTTTTTCCAGGTACATTTTAAGGCCAGCTATCTTTTTAAAACTTAGTCTGATTCATTTTTACTATGATTATTGTGTGTACCCATGCATGTAATCATGCCTTGGTCCATATATGGAGGTCAGATAACATCTTTAGGACTCAGTTTTCTTACTTCCACACTGGATTATGTGGACTGAACAGTAAAGTATTTTTCCCCACTAAGTCATCTCATGTACCCTTGTTCTATGATCTTTATAAAATATGATCTTTGTTTTAAAAATATTCTTTAAATAGTGTGTGTGTGTGCATGTACCAATTTTTAAATATAAGTTATGCTACTCATCTGAAATGCAATCTGGTAAAAAGCCCTCCTTTTATAATTTATATGTAATCAGTAAAATTCCGTATTTTTCTATGCCTCACAGGCAAAAAGAATAATATTATGATAATCCCTATCTTCAAAATATATACATATTTATATTACTGTTAGAAATTTGAAAATCACAAGAGATTTTCATTCTTACTCTAATAATCTACAGAAACCCAATAAGCTATGAAATCACAGTTTTTAAATCCTTACCAGAGAGATCAGTATATAAATATATCTAAATAAGCCAAATTCTAGGAGGGCCTATATGAGAGAGAAGAGGCTATGGAAATGTTTTAAAATATCAAAATGTATAAGATATGCAAATCTTAACATCAGAAATGAAAATTCCACATAGTGGACTTAATAACAAGTAAGATAAAGTAGAAAAAAACTTGAAGCTTGGTCAAGAGAAAGTATCCAAGTGGAAATACACAAAATTTAATGAGAGAAGAGAATAAAAATCAGATATCTGTGGGATAAAATCAGTTGAACTAATTGAGCTAATTGAGCATGTATATATAGAGTCCCAGAAGGCAAAACAAAGAGACATGGAAATATTTGTATTCAAAATGACCAACAGCTTTCTAAGCTGAATGTGTATCACATAACAGCATGTCTATTTCAATATTTTAAAATCAATGAGTATAATTTACCACAGTAAAGAATGAGAAAATAAAATCAAGCAATGATCTCAACATGTATAGAAAGGGCCTGTAACAACACTTAATTTCTTTTTTTTATTTCTTCAAGTTACATCTCAATCACAATCCCCTCTCTACTCCACACTCCAGTCCCACCCTTCCACCCTCCTCCTCCTCAACCTCCCATCCTCTTCCCTTTTTTTTTTTTTTTTTAGTTCAAGATATTTCTTTTTCCCCCCAAGAGCTCTCCCTTTCAGTCCAACAAATGGTTCTTTTTCTTATAACTATAAATACAATACAAAACAACAGAAATAAATAGGCCACAATTATAAGAGTTATATGGCTTAGCATACATTTCCAATGTCCAGTCCATATGTATTTGGCACCCGACTTTAACATTCTACTATCTAACCATCTCCATGAGTTTAAAGTTCTATACCTAACTCAGCTTTCATACTAACTTGCCTCAAAATTTTTAAAAAAATCTTCTTAGATCCAGAACACCCTCTTGATTCCTAAACAACTCAAAATTTAACTATGAGACTCTAGCTATCTATTCTTCAACCATCTCAGAGACCTGAGAGGAATAAATATATCTGATTATATAGGAGGTGCAGAGCCTGCAGCTTCCAAAACTAGGAAATGACATACCAGTGGCTGCCTGGACAGTTCCCATTTTCTCTTCATACATTACAGCATCAGTCTTCAGCCATTTGGCCCTGTTTCTCTGACAGACATTGATTGTAGAGCAGGAATTATGAAGGACTTACCTACCCTGTATTGGCAGAGCTAGGCTGTCTACTTACCTGCTTCCAAGTTTTGTCCTTGTTGGACAGAAGTCTGTCTACAGTTGAAGCAAGGGGTTTTTCTGGCCAAGAGAAAGGCTTACCACCAATTCAATCATCTCACACTGGAGATTCTTTGATGCTCGTCTTCTACTTGGAATAGAATAGGGGGTGTTGTCAGGAGCTGACATGTCTCGATATCAAAAAATTTTAAGTTAAGAAAACATCTTTGAATTCCATATTCTGCAGATCTCTTGAGGTTTTTGAAGATGCCCTATCTATCTCTTATATTTAGATAAGCAAATATTGCTTGTCTCTTAGCAACTTGATTTCTGAGTAGCTTAGAAAATAACTGTGAAAGACTGTCATAGTAACTAACAAAATGACACGTTTTCATGACTATTAGTTTCTGTTTCTTAATTATCCTAAACAGTTTATGTCGGTTCGTAGCAAGAGGTCAAAACTTGACATTTCATTTTTAAGTATTACTATGAACAATACCTTTAAGAGGCATTAAACTTAATTTTGTATCAATATACAAAGATCAATACCAATGTGGCCAAATATAATCTTAATTTTGTATCAATATACAAAGATCAAT
>CAJQZJ010032362.1:3609279-3620513 GCA_907164525.1 Lophiomys imhausi | reverse complement strand
GGCCAAATATAATCTTAATTTTGTATCAATATACAAAGATCAATACCGATGTAGCCCTATACAATCTTAATTTTGCATTAATATACAATGATCAATACCAATTTAGCCAAATATAATATTAATTTTGTATCAGTATACAAAGGTATAAGGCCATATTCAATAATCTATCCTTTTTTCTTGATCTTTCCTATACTATGTCTATGTCCCATTTTTCTCAAGTCTGTTCACTCCTACATAGGAGAGAAAGAAGGATACAGAAAAGAAAAAGAGAGAAGTCCCTGGGTCTAACCTCCAAAACCCATTTAACAAGACCATTTAACAGCTTGTAGTCTTTTCCCCTAAATAACAAAATTTTCTATTATCTGTCAAATAACCAAAGGGCGGGGGGGAACACCTTCTGGGGATAGGATGTTGTTCTCTTAAAATGACTTCCTGCTGATTTGGGACGTAGTAAACCTGTTTGGGGCCCAAATAAGAATGGAAAAATGGGTAAAAATGTTAATAGAATCATTTGATATTCAGCCCCTTTGTGCTCAGCTATTTAGATGTCCTAAGAAGTTCATAGACAGAAGCTGATCTTCAGAGCTTTACTGAAGATCTGGCTGGAGTAGTCTGTGGAGCTGAACGATCTTAGCGATTTTGAGTTGATTTTGAGGTTGTAGACTTTTGAGGAAACTGCTATTGAAGAAGTCTGCAAGGCTGGATCATCTGGGCCACTCATCTTCTATGGTGTCTGATCTGTTTTCTGCTGAGGTTTCCGTTGTCCAGTTGTCCCTGGATTCCTTGAATGGATGCTTTAAATCTCCTGGAAAGATAAGAACAGAGCCCTGCCCTAATCCTAACTCTGGGACAATTACCTTTTTTTTTTTGGGGGGGGGAGGGTCAGCTAATATTTTTCCTGGAGCAAATTTGGTTTTTTGACAATAAATAAAGTATTACCTTTCAATCCGGATTAAACAAGAAATTATTTTGATATTTTGGAGCTAAACAAACCTTTAGTGTATATATTTTGAGATCTCAAAGGACAATTTGTTTGAATTGCAGCCTGCCTTTTGTAAGTAGCTTTTAAACTTAAATCTTTCCAAATCCTATGTGCCTGTCTCTGCATTCTAAGTTTTGGGATCAAAGACATGTGGTTCCCAACTGATGGGATTAAAGATGTGCTCCTCCATTCCTGGATCAAAGTTTTTCTCTGTTTAGAGCTTGTTTTGTATCAGGCTGACCTTGAGCTCTGAGATCTGCCTGTTCCTGTCTCTAGTGTGTTGGGATTAAGGGTGTATTCTTCCCCAATGATGGGACTAAGGGTGTGCACCATCACCACCCTGTTTCTTGTAACTCTAGAATTTATAAGACAACTAACTCTATATTGATCCTCCTGTCTCTACTGGAGGTAAAGGCATGGTCTAATACCATGCATTATTTTACCTTAGCTCTAAGTTTTTTCAACTCTTGGAGGTTTGTAAAACCAGGTTGAACAGCTGTCACCTTTAATTTATTTACAGTGTTTTAAACCTGTTACCTGCTTTTTAATGCCGAACCATGGAAATAGCCTATACCTCTACAAAAAAAAAAAAAACTTTTAAGCTGCTATCAAGTTTGTGTAATCTCTGTAGCCACCTGCAATCTAACATTCTAATCTGAAATTAAGGCCATTTTCCTTTAATGCCAGTAAGGCAATTATACCTTTGGTAAATTATAGTTTGAAAATTTTATATTGTATTTTTATTATATTTTTAAACTTATTAACTCTTTTCTTAAATAAGTATTATTTACTTCTAGAACATAGTTTCCTCCCTCCTCCCCTCTTGGCCCCTCCCTTCCTCTCTCCTTTCCTCCCTCTCTCCATCCCTCCCTCCCTCCCCCCCCTCCTCCCTCTACTTGGTACTCTCCTTCTCCTCAGATGAGGTGGGCCCTCACATATCATACTCCCTCAGATCTTGCATCATGTGAGGCCCAAGAGCTTCCACTTGTACTGGAGCTTGATAAGGCACACCATCTAGGGTGTGGGGTTCCACTAACCTGCAGCAGATTCCATGACTCACTGGTGGGTAGAATTTTTCCTAGGATAGATATGCTAGGTTCCTATCTATTTGGGTGTGTGGGTTGTAGGATAGTTATCCTCTGATGTATGGTTAATATCCATTTGTAAGGGAATACATACCATGTTTATCTTTCTGGGACTGCATCAGCTCTCTTAGGATGAGCTTTTCTAGTTCCATCCATTTGGTTTCGAATTGCATGATTTCCTCGTTTCTGATAGCTGTGTAGTATTCCATTGTGTAAATGTACCACAGTTTTTTTTATCCATTCTTCAGTTGAAGGACATCTGGGTTGTTTCCAGTTTCTGGCTATTACAAATGAAGCTACTATGAATATTGTTGAGGCAATGTCCTTGTGGTTTCCTTTCAAATTTTTTGGATATATGCCCAAGAGTGGTATGGCTGGGTCTTGAGGTAGATTTATTCCCAATTTTCTAAGATATCTCCAGATTGATTTCCAAAGTGGTTGCACAAGTTTGCAGTCCCACCAGCAATGGGGGAGTGTTCCCCTTTCTCCACATCCTTGCCAGCATGTGCTATCATTTGAGTTTTTGATCTTAGCCATTCTTACAGGTGTAAGATAGAATCTCAGAGTTGTTTTAAGTTGCATTTCCCTGATAACCAAAGATGTTGAACATTTCCTCAAATGCCTCTCAGCCTTTAGAGATTCCTCTTCTGTGAATTCTCAGTTTAGCTCTCTACCCCATTTATTGATGGGGTTATTTGATTTTTTGGTGTTTAATTTCTTCAGTTCTTTATATATTTTGGATATTAGCCCTCTGTCAGATGTTGGGTTCGTGAAGATCCTTTCCCAGTCTGTAGGCTGCTGTTTTGTTCTAAGGACAGTGTCCTTTGCCTTACAGAAGCTTTTCAATTTTATAAGGTCCCATTTATTGATTGTTTGTTTTAGTGCCTGAGCTATTGGTGTTCTATTCAGGAAGTTGCTACCAGTGCCAATGATTTCAAGGCTTTTCCCCACTTTCTCTTTTATTAATGTTAGTGTGTCTGGATTTATGTTGAGGTCCTTGATCCACTTAGACTTAAGTTTTGTACAGGGTGACAAGTATGGATCTATTTGCATTCTTCTACATGTTGACATCCAGTTAGACCAGCACCATTTATTGAAGATGCTTTCCTTTTTCCATTGTATGTTTTTGGCTTCTTTATCAAAAATTGAGTGACCATAGGTGTGTGGGTTTATTTCTGGATCTTCAATTCGATTCCATTGGTCAACTGGTTTGTTTCTATACCAGTACCATGCTGTTTTTATTACTATTGCCCTGTAGTACAGCTTGAAATCCGGGATGGTGATACCTCCAGATGTTCTGTTATTGTACATGATTGATTTAGCTATTCTGGGTCTTTTGTTATTCCATATGAAGTTGAGAATTGTTTTTTCCAGATCTGTAAAAAATTGAGTTGGTATTTGGATAGGAATTGCATTGAATCTGTCTATTGCTTTTGGTAAGATTGCCATTTTTATAATGTTGATCTTACCTATCCATGAACAAGGGAGATCTTTCCATCTTCTGATATCTTCTTCAATTTCTTTCTTCAGGGACTTGAAGTTCTTATCATACAGGTCTTTCACTTGCTTGGTTAGAGTTATCCCCAGGTATTTTATATTATTTGTGGCTATTGTGAAGGGTGTTGATTCCCTTATTTCTTTCTCAGCACATTTATCTTTTGTGTAAAGAAGGGTTACTGATTTTTTTGAATTGATTTTGTATCCGGCCACCTTGCTGAAGGAGTTTATCAGCTGTAGAAGTTCTCTGGTGGAATTTTTGGGGTCACTGATGTATACTATCATATCATCTGCAAATAGGGATACTTTGACTTTTTCCTTTCCAATTTGTATCCCCTTGATCTCTTTTAGTTGTCTTATTGCTCTAGCTAAAACTTCAAGTACTGTGTTGAAGAGATATGGAGAGAGTGGGCATCCTTGCCTTGTCCCTGATTTTAGAGGAAATGCTTTAAGATTCCCTCCCTTTAGTTTGATGTTGGCTATTGGCTTGCTGTAAATTGCCTTTATTATGTTTAAATATGGTCCTTGTATGCCTGATCTCTCTAAGACTTTTATCATGAAAGGGTGCTGTATTTGTCAAAAGCTTTTTCAGCATCCAATGAGATGATCATGTGGTTCTTTTCTTTCAGCTTGTTTATGGGGTGGATTACATTGATGGATTTTCTAATGTTGAACCACCCCTGCATCCCTGGGATGAAGCCTACTTGATCGTGGTGTATGATACTTTTGATGTGATCTTGGATCTGGTTTGCGAGTATTTTATTAAGTATCTTTGCATCCATGTTCATAAGGGAAATTGGTCTGAAATTTTCTTTCTCCATTGGGTCTTTGTGAGGTTTAGGTATCAGTGTAACTGTGGCCTCATAGAATGTGTTTGGCAGTATTCTTTCTGTTTCTATGTTGTGGAAGAGTTTGAAGAATATTGGTGTTAGCTCTTCTTTGAATGTCTGGTAGAATTCTTGCTGAAACCATCTCGTCCTGGGCTTTTTTTGGTTGGAAGACTTCTAATGACTTCTTCTATTTCCTTAAGTGTTATAGGACTGTTTAAGTTGTTTACCTGTTCTTGATTTAACCTTGGTAGGTGGAATCTATCAAGAAAATCATCCATTTTATTTAGATTTTCCAATTTTGTGGAGTACAAGTTTTTAAAGTAGGACCTAACGATTCTTTGGATTTCCTCAATGTCTGTTGTTATTTCCCCCTTTTCATTTCTGATTTTGTTGATTTGGGTATTTTCCCTCTGCCTTTTAGTTAGTTTAGCTAAGGGCTTGTCTATTTTGTTGATTTTCTCAAAGAACCAGCTCTTGGTTTTGTCGATTCTTTGTATTGTTCTTTTTGTTTCTAAGTTGTTGATTTCAGCCCTGAGTTTGATAATTTCCTCTTGTCTGCTTCTCTTGGGAGTGTTTGCTTCTTTTTGTTCTAGCTCTTTCAGGTGTGCTTTTAGGTGGCTAGTATAGGAACTCTCCAGTTTCTTTTTGAAGACACTTAGTGCTATAAACTTTCCTCTTAGCACTGCTTTCAATGTGTCCCATAAATTTGGGTATGTTGTGCCTTCATTTTCATTGAGTTCTAAGAAGACTTTAATTTCTTTTTTTATTTCTTCCCTGACCCAGAGATCATTGAGGAGAGAGTTGTTCAGTTTCCATGTTTTTGCAGGCACTCTGTTGTTTTGGTTATTGTTGAAGCCTAGCTTTATTCCATGATAGTCTGATAAGTTACAAGGAGTGATTTCAGTTTTCCTGTATCTGTTGAGGCTTGCTTTGTGACCGACTATATGGTCGATTTTGGAGAAGGTTCCGTGAGGTGCCGACAAGAAAGTGTATTCTTTTGTTTTGGGGTGAAATGTTCTGTAGATATCAATTAGGTCCATTTGATTCATGACATCTCTGAGGTTCATTATTTCTCTGTTTGGTTTCTGCATTGTTGATCTGACCAATGGTGAGAGTGGTGTGTTGAAGTCTCCCACTATTAATGTGTGAGGTCCAATGTGGGATTTGAGCTTCAGTAGTGTTTCTTTAATGAATGTGGGTGGTCTTACATTTGGGGCATAGATGTTTAGTATTGAAATTTGATATTGGTGGATTTTTCCTTTGATGAGTATATAGTGTCCTTCCCCATCTCTTTAGATTAATGTTGGTTGAAAGTCCAATATGTTGCATACTAGAATTGCTACTCCAGCTTTTTTCTTGGGTCGATTTGCTTGGTATATCTTTTTCAGCCCTTCATTTGGAGATAATGTCTATCTTTTTTGCTGAGGTGTGTTTCTTGTAAGCAGCAGAATGTGGGATTCTGTTTTCGCATCCATTCTGCTAACCTGTGCCTTTTTATTGGGGAATTGAGTCCATTGATGTTGAGAGATATTAATGACCAGTGATTGTTACTTCCTGCCATCTTGATGTTGGTGGAAATAGTGTGTGAGTGAGCTTCTTTTCTTTTGGTTTTGCTGCAGGCATGCTATTTGCTTCCTGTGCTTTCTTGTGTGTAGTTAACCTCTTTGGGTTGAAGTTTTCCTTCCAACATCTTCTGTAGAGCTGGATTTGTGTATAGATATTGCTTGAATTTAGCTTTGTCATGGAATATCTTGTTTTCTCCCTCTATGTTGATTGACAATTTTGCAGGGAATAGTAGTCTGGCCTGGCATTTGTGGTTTTTTAGGGTCCGCAAGATGTCTGTCAAGGCCCTTCTGGCTTTTAGAGTCTCTGAAGAAAAGTCAGCTGTGATTCTGATAGGTTTTCCATTATATGTTATTTGACCCTTTTTCCTAGCAGCTTTTAAAATTCTTTCTTTGTTCTGTACATTTAGTATTTTGATTATTATGTGGCGGGAAGATTTTCTTTCCTGGTCTAATCTATTTGGGGTTCTGTAAGCTTCTTGTACAGTTATAGGTATCTCTTTTTTTTAGATTTGGGAAATTCTCTTCAATGATTTTGTTGAAGATATTTTCTGGTCCATGGAAGTGGGACTCTTCTCTTTCTTCTATTCCTATTATTCTGAGATTCCATCTTTTCATTGTGTCCTTGATTTCCTGAAGGTTTTGTGTCAGGACTTTTTTAGATTTGACATTTTCTTTGACAGATGTATCAATTTCTTCAATTTTATCTTCTGAGCCTGAAATTCTTTCTTCCATCTCTTGTATTCTGTTGGTGATGCTAGTGTCTGCAGTTCCGATTCTTTTCTTAAGGTTTTCCAGTTCTATGGATGTCTCGGATTGGATTTTCTTCATTGCTTCGACTTCCCTTTTCAGGTCTTCCATTCCTTTAAGTGCTTTATTCATTTCCATCACCTCCTTTGCAGTACTTTGTTGTTGCTCTCTGAGGTATTTGATTTCCTCCCTTAGGCCTTCTATTATTAATATAAGTGTAAGATTAAGGTCATTTTCCTTTGCTTCAATTGTGTTCGGCTGTCCAGATTTGTCTGTAGCATTATTGCTAGGATCTGGAGACATCCTATTGTTTTGTTTTGTTTTGTTTTTTACCATGTTCTTGCGCTGACCTTTTGTCATCAGATGGACCTAGGTGTTATCTGTTTGTTTCTTTTGTTACCTGACCTTGGTGCTCAGGAAAACTCCCTGCCCTGGGGGTTGGCTGATCCTGAGTTCCTGGTGTTTTCCTCCAGATGGTGAGCAGGTTCCTGTAATAGACTGACTGGCTCTCAGAGAGGAGGGTGGCTGCCACTCTCCTCAACTGCTTGTGACCAAATTGGACCAATATAGAGGGGATTGGAGTGGGGAGAGGGCTAGCCTCTGAGGACCTGGGAGCTGACAGGTCTCCTCAGAAAGGCAGGTAGAGCTGTGGTTGGGTCTGTGTTCTCCTCTCACTGACCCAGTTGTTCTGACTCCCCAGCTAGGCTGACTATGCAGGCAGGGAGCTCCACCCACAACAAATTCTGGCCTCATTGTGCCTGTTGCTGACTGCCTCAGATGCTTGGGTGCTAGGGTGAGTGACCCACCCTCCCCAGTATTTGTGGAGAACACACTGTCATGGGCTCTATTTGCAGGCAGTCTTGGCTCCTAATTGCTTTGCTGTGACTGGGTTATGTCTCTGCCTCTCCGCTACAGTGCACACTGTGCCACCATGTTGGAAACTTCGGAAAAAATAATCTCACTTACCTTTGCTCTTGTGGTGCGGCTGTTTTTCCCTCTTGGGTGTACAGGTCCGAGTACAGGCTGGATATCAGAGAGGCGGGGCCGCTGGTCTGTGGCTGGAGCCATGGGCTGGATCTGCTCCTAGGCTAGATCTCTAGCCAGAGCTCCTCTCCAGACCGGTGACGGAGCTGGCTGATCTCAGAGTGGTGTTCCCAGGTACTGCGTGGGCTGTTTTACCTGGTGACCGGTCTCAATGTTCACTGTGGGAATTCAGACACCGTCTGTGTTCCACTGTAGGCTAGGGGACCTCACATTCACTCCACAGTGACTAATCTCATTCACCTACTACTCAGATGCACTGCTCTATGGTCGGCGCCATCTTGGATCTAGCTGTGGAGTTTTCTGACTTCATTGTTGATGGGGAGAGAAAAAGAAGAAATGTTAAGTGGTAAGGGATAAGACTAGGCACTGCCAGAAAATCCAGTTTCATTTTCCAATTTTTAAAGGAGATATTTATGTTTAACCTGATTTAAACATGCAATATACATGTATGTCTAAATATTACACAGTACTGTACCAATATGTATAATACGTTTCAGTGAATTTTTAGATAATTAGAAGTAGAGTGTTTATTTAGTGTTTGTTTATACAGAGAGGTTTATATAACATAAAAATAAAATACAATGTACAAGTAATATGAGTCCTTGTTTTTTAAAAAAGGTATTTCTTTTATATTTTTGAGATTATATCATTTCCCTATTCTTTTTATTCCCTCCAAAACTTCTGATATACCCATCCTTGTTATCTTTGGAATTCATGGCCCTTCTTTTCATTTATTGTTGTTACACACACATATATATATATACATCTATATTCCTAAACTTCATAGCACATAGCTACATCCTAGTCAGTCTGTGTAATGTTATTTCTATGTACATGTTTTCAGGGATGACGATTGTTATGGGATAACCAGTTGGAAAACTGAACAAGAATGACAACAAATTGACATCAGAAAGTGGGCAGAGGAAAGGCCTCAATTCTTCACAGAGAACTACAGCTAGCTAAGGGATGATGAGAGCAGTCTTCCCCAGGGAAGAGCACACCAATCAAAAAACATTAGTGTAATTAATGTATAATATAATGATGTTAGTATGATCAATGAAGTATAATATATTCTATATTCTATTTGTTATACTGATATATTATTGTGTAATGTATATTATATATAATAATAATATATAAGTATAACAAATGAAGTACAATATAGGATATAGTATAAAATAACAATGTTAGTATAATCAATGAAGAAAAAAATTAAGAAAGGAATCATGTTACAGATCCATTTCACTCTTTCCATCAGAGGCAATGGGAAAATTGAGGTAAGGGCTCTGATTAAGGATGTAGGAGGGAGATAAATATAGACAAGAAGGAGGGTCAAGACAGTAAGGATGTCTGAAAAGGTTATAATGAATCCTGCAACCATCTACCCAAAAACTCCTATATTACCCATAAGTTAGTGTGTAAGACATACATATAGCTTAAATTAAATTTCCAATCTTGGCTAACTATGTTTCCTCCAACAACCAAAAAACATCTAACAAAGCCCACACCACCAGTGATGAGAAGCACTCTTTCTAGTTATTTATCAGGGTTATCCAAGAGACTCCCAGTATTTCCTTTTAAACAATCATGTAACTTGTATACATGTAACGAGTTCTGTTGTTGTTTCAATGTGTATGAACTATCAATAGATAGATATGATTTAAAGTGAAGTGAGTTGTACTGTGCCTTGTTTTTCTCATTCATCTACTCATCCTGAATTTTGATTGGAGAGTTGGTATGTGACCCCATAGGTGTGCTGGAGGCTAGGTGACTAAGGGCTGATTCAAGGGCATTGCCTGAAAGTGTGGGAAATAGATCAGTTATGGAATCAATGGGGACAGGCAAGACCATAGGTCACCTTTAGTAAGTAGGTCTGAAGTGTGAATCTAATGAAATGTGGAACCCCAGGACCTTGCCGGGCTGGTCTTGTGCCAGAGCCTAGCTTGAGATTACATAGCATAAGGCCTGGCTCTGATTGGGGGCACATGCTAGAGGTCACAGGTAGCATACTGGTGCTTCAGTTCTGGAGTTGTATGGGCTGAGCTGGCCCTGGATTGTTCAAGACTGTGGGGAAGGCCTATGGATCCAGGTGGTAAAGTGAAAACAGGTCCCATAGGTGCTGTATTTATTTGGGAGTGGACCTGAAGCCTCAGAGTATAAATTGTGATTTGCTTATATACAGTCATGTCGAGATGGTCCATCTAAAGACCAAAAGTCTTGGTCAATGGATTATCCATCTAGAAATGGACTCTCTTTTGTTTGATCTGAGAGGAGCATGTAACAACAGAGAGGAGAGACTCAGAGGAGAGCAAGGAGCAATGTCTTTACTTCAGTAGAGCAGAGAAAGTGATTGCTGTTGCCCTAGGCAAATTTTGACTGATTGAGAGCAATTATTGTTCAGCTCAGTGAACAATTATTTCCCTTGATTTTTGTCTCTTTGCTTATAAATTATTCGATGCTCGAAGGGACTTAGCTTCCATCCCTTGCTGGATCCTTTTGTTTCAGTCTAAGAAACACATTTTTCAAATTCATGGTATTGGGCTAGACTGTCTTGTGTGCTTGCTTTTGGAGGCTATCTTCATCAATTAGTTTTCTATTTACTCTTTAGATGTTGAGGATATGTGACCTCAGTTTTATTGTTTTCTCACATATTTCCTTCAACTCTGATCCTTTGTATGTATGTATGTATGTATGTGTGTATGTATGTATGTATATCATGACAGGAGCCTAATTTGGGAATTTCTGTTTATATTAGTCTGTGATAGCAGTAACAAAGCCAGAGTGTAAGGTAGCTGGTGTGTGAATCATTTGCACAATGTCTGTTTATAAAAGAATTTAAATGTAAAGAGTAGGTGGAAAGTGTGGACATCTTAGAGTAATTACAATCAGTGTTTCTGTTGACTATGTTTATAAATAGAAGACTACTTCTTTGGACTAATAAAAGATAGTGACAAACAAACATGTCCATATTAAAGCCAGAATTAAAAAGCTTTATTTTGCTTATTTTATTTTTCTTCCTTTTGAGACCGATCTGCTGTAGCTCAGACAGGCCTTGAACTCATTATGCACCTTAAGATTACTTTAGAACTTCTGATCCTCCTGCCTCCACCAATTAAGTGCTGGGACTGCAAGAGTGCAAGGTCATGCCTGATTTACACAGTGCCGAGGATCGAACCTAGGGTATTGTACATGCTAAGCCAGCATCAATCGAGCCATTCTTAAAGGACAACATCTGATCTCCCTGTAAATTCAAGGACATTTCCAATGAGGTAGTATTTACTTCACTACAGAAAGTACAGCTTTCATCAGCTGTCTCAACCTTCCAATCTACAGCATTTGACACTTATCAACTACAGTTTCCCTCCTGACAATCCACCCCATTTTACTGAGTGTTGAGTTTCCATGGCAGTCATTGCCCAGGCTGTGCATTCTGAGCTCTTCTTGCATTTAGTCCAACATGAACATTGTTGTGCTCGCTTCCAGA
>CAJQZJ010032362.1:3505652-3559279 GCA_907164525.1 Lophiomys imhausi | reverse complement strand
GGGTTTTTCTGGCCAAGAGAAAGGCTTACCACCAATTCAATCATCTCCCACTGGAGATTCTTCGATGCTCATCTTCTACTTGGAGTAGAATAGGGGTGCTGTCAGGAGCTGACATGTCTCAATATCAAAAAATCTTAAGTTAAGAAAACATCTTTGAATGCCATATTCTGCAGATCTCTTGAGGTTTTTGAAGATGCCCTATCTATCTCTTATATTTAGATAAGCAAATATTGCTTGTCTCTTAGTAACTTGATTTCTGAGTAGCTTAGAAAATAACTGTGATAGACTGTCATAGTAAAAACAAAATGACACGTTTGCATGACTATTAGTTTGCATTTCTTAATTATCCTAAACAGTTTATGACGGTTGGTAGCAAGAGGTCAAAATTTTACATTTCCTTTTTAAGCATTACTAGGAACAATACCTTTAAAAAGTGTTACCCTTAATTTTGTATCAATATACAAAGATCAATACCAATGTGGCTAAATATAATCTTAATTTTGTATCAATATACAAAGATCAATACCAATGTAACCCAATACAATCTTAATTTTACATCAATATACAAGGGCCAATACCATTGTGGCCAAATATAATCTTAATTTTGTATCAATATACAAAGATCAATAGTGATGTAGCCCAATACAATCTTAATTTTGCATTAATATACAATGATCAATACCAATTTAGCCAAATATAATATTAATTTTGTATCAATATACAAAGGTGTAAGGCAATATTCAATAATCTGTCCTTTTCTCTTGATCTTTCCTATACTATGTCTATGTCCCATTTTTCTCAAGTTGTTCACTCCTACATAGGAGAGAAAGAAGGATACAGAAAAGAAAAAGAGAGAAGTCCTTGGGTCTAACCTCCAAAACCCATTTAACAAGACCATTTAACAGCTTGTAGTCTTTTCCCCTAAATAACAAAATTTTCTATTATCCATCAAATAACCAAAGGGGGGGACACCCTCCCCTTCTGGGGATGGGACATTGTTCACTTAAAATGACTTCCTGCTGATTTGGGACGTAGTAAACCTGTTTGGGGCCCAAATAAGAATGGAAAAATGGTTAAAAATGTTAATAGAATCATTTGATGTTCAGTCCCTTTGTGCTCAGCTATTTAGATGTCCTACGAAGTTCATAGACAGAAGCTGATCTTCAGAGCTTTACTGAAGTTCTGGCTGGAGCAGTCTGTGGAGCTGAACGATCTTAAAGATTTTGAGTTGTTGTGGTTGTAGACTTTTGAGGAAACTGCTATTGAGGAAGTCTGCAAGGCTGGATCATCTGGGCCACTTGTCTTCTTTGGTGTCTGATCTGTTTTCTGCTGAGGTTTTCGTTGTCCAGTTGTCCCTGGATTCCTTGAATGGATGCTTTAAATCTCCTGGAAAGATAAGAACAGAGCCCTGCCTAATAGACACTATTCTCAAAGTAGGAATCAAAACCAACTTTATCATTGATAAGTGTCTTTAAAAACCCTGATGCTCTTCACCAAACTTAATAGTAAAATGTTGAATATTTTTTCTTCTTGGGTCAGAAACAAAGTAAGAATAAGTCATTGACAGTGTTCTATGGATCATCTGGGTCCTTTAGGAAGTCTACATATTAAGAATGAAGTGCAGGCATAGGCAAGATGGCGGTGATCAGCTCAGACACAATCTGATCATCAAGAAGACCGACTGGACAAACTGCAGGGATATACTCCTGCTGAACGGCAGTTTGTGAGCTGCAAGCCTATTGGGGCTTGCCCAGCAAAGCCAGGGACAATAAAGAACTCGATACTGGAAATATAGACACTGGAAGATTGGAATCACCAGACAAGGGCACTTCTCGCCAGCAGACTGAACTCCCCACTGCAGTGGAAGAGATGGCAGATCAGATTGTTCCAGGATGTCAGCTGGTGGTTTCAACTTCCAAACAGAGGACCTCCTCAGTTTTCTGAACCTGCAGCTTCCATGCAGACATTCTGACACCCAAGAGAAGACCAGCAGAGCCACAACAGTAAGACTGAGGGTGCTTCTCCCTGGGATATGGAGCATGATAGGGCCTGACTGACCAGTAACCAGGGAATAAAGCCAACTGGCACTGAGCTTCCTTTAGCCCAAGTGTGCTGTGAACAGGATATAGACTACATATTGGAGCTCCCCTGCCTGGCCGCTTGGGTGGACTCTCCCCACTGTGCATCAGGATACCAGGATACAGCATTTACGTCTCAGCCCAGAGCAGTGAAGTAGTTCTGGATCACTGTGTGCAGTTAGAGAATCCAGACTACACTAGTACACAGAGTTTCAATCTGAGAAGCAGACTGGCTCTAAGACTCATCTGAGAGTAGACTGGAAGGACAATAGCTGACAGCCCTGACAGCCTTGCACAGGGGGGCTGTTGGAAGTCCCACTGACCAGTCAGACTGCTCTGGAACACTGAAATTCAGACAGGGAAAAGGTGGCTGAGATTCACTGAGTCTAAGATGTGTAGACACCTTGTGAACTCCATATTGGAACTCCCTGTCCGTGCTCACTTTGGCAGGGCACTCAGTCTACAGACTCAGTCCAGAGCATCTAGACCCCTGCCCATAACAGTGAAGAGGTTCTGGACTGTGGCATACTGCCCAAGGAGGTGGGTGGTGCTGGACCACAGAACCTCTGACAGAGAGGCACAGGCTGATCCTGAGACTCCCGCTGGGGGTAGCTTGGGAGTTCCATATCCACAGTCCTGAAATTCTTGGTACAAGGAACCTGTTAGAAGCCCCACCAACCCAGACAGTCTACTCTGGAACACAACACGGTGCCTCTGACAGGGAAAAGGCTGTTGAGATCTCCCCTGAGTCCAAGTGCTGGAGACACTTTGTGAACTCACTGCCCACACCCACTGAGGGAGGGCTCTCAGTCTACAGCATCTAGATCTCGGTCCTGAGCAGTAAAACAGTTCTGAACTGTTGCATGCTGCCCCAGCAGATATGCTGCACAGAATCAAAGAACTTCTGACAGAGAGGCACAGGTTGATCCTGAACCCCCGCCCCCACCCCCAGAATAGCATGGAAGGACTACAACCACAGTACTGACACCTTAGCCAGAGGGAAACTGCCAGAAGCCATGTTGGCACAGGCAAGCTAGACTGGAGCACAATGATTCTGGCCGGGAAAAGGCAGCTGAGCTTCCCCAAATCCAAGCACTGTGGACAGAGTGCGAATTCAATATCGGAACACTCTGATGGCATGTGCCTTGCCCCTCAGCTGAATACCCAGGCTACAACACAGAGAGCTCTGACTCGGGAGCAGTGAAACAATCCCAGACCATTGCTCAGTGCCTGGGTAGTGTGGGTTGTACCAAATCAATGTGCTTCTGACTATAAGGCACATGCTGATCCTAAGAACCCCTGAGAGCTACTTAGGAGGACCAGGATCACAGTCCTAACACATAAAATCCAGGGGAACTGCAGCTCTAGCATACAGCCTGTGGCTTACCAACTCCCAACTACATCACTAAGAAGACCAGCTGGATCTCAGGAACCTGCAGGCAGGAATAACATATCCCACCCAAACCTCTGACCTGAGCTCCCAATTGGGACACAACAGGAAGGGGTGAGTTCTGGGGGGCACACTGACAACCAATCCCCACACAAGGCCCCAACCAGCCTGTGGAGAGCTACAGATCACCAAGTTATATGGCCTCTACACCAAAGCTCCCTTCTTGGCACCAATTCCAGAAGGCACCAGAAATAAACAGATAAGAACAATCAGATGGCTAAAGGCCAGCAAAAGAACAGAACTGACAAAAGTCAGGCAAATATGACTCCAACAAAATTCAGCTAGGCTAGTACAGCAAGGCCTGACCACTTTACCACAGCTGAAACACATGAAAATGATGACAAATCTATACTTTGGAAAATGATAGAGCTTTACAAGAAGAAAATAAATCCCTGAAAGAATTTAAAGAATCCACAATCTTATAAATGAAAGCAATGGAGAATTCCATTAGAGACCCCCAAGCCAACTCAGCCAAACATGAATGAGAAAGAGACAAGGCTATGAAAGATTTGAAAGATTGACAGACAAAGACAACCAAATTGGTGCAGGAAATGTATAAAACATGTAAAACTGTTCAAGACTTGAAATTGGAAATGAAAGCAATAAAGAAAACATAAACAGAGACAATCCTGGAGGTGGAAAACCAAAAGAAGAGAACAAGAACTACAGACATGAGTAACAAAAAAACAGGATACAAGAAATGGAAGACAGAATCTCAGGTGTGGAAGATTCAATTGAAGAAATCAGTACAACAACCAAAGAAAATGCGAAATATAAAAAAGTTCTCACCCACAACATCCAAGAAATCAAGGACTCAGTGAAAAGACAGAACCTAAGAATTAAAGGAATAGATGAAAGAGAAGAATCCCAACTCCAAGGTCTAGGAAACATCTTCAACAGAATCATGGAAGAAAGCGTCCCAAACTTCAATAAAGAGATTCTGATAAAATTCCAAGAGGCATACAGAACTCCAAACATATTAGACCAGAAAAGAAATTCCTCTTGCCACATAATAATTGAAATGCTAAGTGTACAGAACAAAGAAAAAATATTAAAAGCTATAAGAGAAAAAGGTCAAGTAACAAATAATGGCAGTCCCATCAGAATTACACCTGACTTCTCCTCAGAAACTTTAAAAGCCAGAAGGGTTTGGTCATGTGCCCTACAAGCCCTAAGAGATCATAGCTGTGAGCCCAGACTACTTTACCCAGCAAAATTTTCTATAAACATAGAAGGAGAAAACAAGATATTCCATGATAAAGTCTAATTTAAACAGTATCTATCCACAAATCCAGCTCTACAGAAGATCCTAGAAGGAAAATGCCAACCCAGAGAAGATAACTACACCCAAGAAAACAAAGGAAACAAAAAACCCTGTTGCAGCTAAACTAAAAGCAACACCCAACCCCGGCCTACATCAAAATAACAGGAAATAACAATTTATGGTCATTAATATTCTTCAACATCAATGGAATCAACTCCCCAATAAAAAGACACAGGCTTACAGAATGGATCAGTAAACAAGACCCATAATTTTGCTGCATACAAGAAATGTATCTCACTAACAAAGATAGACTCTACCTCACAGTAAAGGGCTAGGAAAAAGTTTCCCAAATAAATGGTCCCAGGAAGCAAGCTTGAGTACCCATCTTAATATCAAATAAAATAGACTTTTAACCGAAATTAATAAAAAAGAGAGTGAAGGACACTATATATACATTAAAGGAAAAATTCATCAGGATGACATCTTAATACTAAATATCTATGCCACCAATACAAGGGCATCTACATTTGTGAAAGATACTCTTCTAGAGCTTAAACCACACATCGATTCCCACACATTAATAGTGGGAGAATTCAACACCTCACTGATACAAATGGACAGGTCATCGAGGCAGAACTCAAAATGAGAAATAATGAGAATAACAGAGGTCATGAACAAAATGGACCTAACAGATATCCACAGAATGTTTCACCCAAACACAAAAGAATATACCTTCTTTTCAGCACCTCATGTAACCATATCCAAAATTGACCATATAGTTGGACACAAAGCAAGCCTCAACAGATACAAGAAAATTGAAATAACCCCTTGTATCTTATCAGACCACCATGGATTAAAGCTGAACTTCAACAACATAAATAATAAAAAGCCTACATATTCATGGAAACTGAACTACTCTCTACTTAATGACTACTAGGTCAGAGAACAAATAAAGAAGAAAATGAGAGACTTCCTAAATTCCAACAAAAATGAAGGCACAATATACCCAAACTTATGGGACACAATGAAAGCAGTGCTACGAGGAAGGTTCATAGCACTAAGTGCCTTCAAAAAGAAAACTGTTACAGCTACATTAGCAACTTAACAGCAGAACTTGAAAAGCTAGAAAAAAACAGAAACAAACACTCCCAAGAGGAGCAGAAAGCAGGAAATCATCAAACTTGGAGCTGAAATCAACAACTTAGAAACAAAATGAACAATTCAAAGAATCAATGAAGCCAAGAGTTGGTTCTTTGAGAAAATCAGCAAAATAGACAAACCTTTAGCCAAACTAATGAGAAGGTGGGGGAAAATACCCAAATCAATAAAATAAGAAATGAAAAGGGCAAAATAACATACATGAAGAAATCCAAAGAATCTTTAGATATTACTTCAAAAATCTATACTCCAGAAAATTTGAAAACCTAAGTGAAATGGACAATTTTCTTGATAGATTCCACCTACCAAAGTTAAATCAATATCAAGTTAACAATTAAATAGTTAGGGCTGGAGAGGTGGCTCAGCAGTTAAGAGCACTGGCTGTTCTTCAAAAGGACTTCTTTCAAATCCCAGCAACCACATGGCAGTTCACAGCTGTCTAATTGCCAGGTGTGGTGGCACACATTTTAATCCCACCAGTCGGGAGGCAGAGGCAGGTGGATTTCTCTGAGTTCAAGGCCAGCCTGGTCTACAAAGTGAATACAGAACAGCCAAGGATACACAGAGAAACCCTGTCTTAAAAAACAAAACAAACAAACAAAAAATAGTTCTATAATCCCTAAGAAATAGAAACAATCATTAAAAGTCTCCTAACCAAAAAAAAAAAGCCCAGGACCAGATGGTTGCAGCACAGAATTCTACCAGACCTTCAAAGAAGAGCTAATACCAATACACTTCAAACTCTTCCACAAAATAGAAACAGAAAGAACACTGCCAAACTCATTTTTCAAGGCCACAGTCACACAGATAGCTAAACCACACAAAGACATAACAAAGAAAGAAATTTCAGACCAATTTCCCTAGTGAACACAGATGTAAAAATACTTAATAAATTACTTGCAAACCAAATCCAAGAACACATCAAAAGTATCATACTCCATGATCAAGTAGGCTTCATCCCTGGAATGCAGGGATGGTTCAACATATGAAAATCCATCAATGTAATCCACCATATAAACAAGCTGAAAGAAAAAAAAAAGCACATGATCATCTGGCTAGATTCTGAAAAAGGATTTGACAAAATCCAACACCCCTTTATGCTAAAAGTCCTGGAGAGTCCAGGAAAGGCCTGGCATACAAGGACCATACCTAGAAATAATAAAGACAATATACAGCAAGCCAGTAGCTAGCATCAAATTAAATGGAGAGAAACTTAAAAAGCATTCCTCTAAAATCAGGGACAAGGCAAGGATATCCACTCTCCCCATATCTCTTCAACATAGTGCTTAATTTCTAGCTAGAGCAATAAGACAACTAAAGGAGATCAAAAGGAACCAAACTGGAAAGGAAGAAGTTAAATTATCTCTATTTGCAGATGATATGATAGTATACATATGTGACCCCAAAAATTCTACCAGAGACCTACTACAACTGATAAACACCTTCAGCAAGGTAGCTGGATACAAAATCAATTCAAAAAAAATCAGAAGCTCTTCTTTATACAAAAGATAAATGGGCTGAGAAAGAAATTAGGGAAACAACACCCTTCACAATAGCCACAAACAATATAAAATACTTGAGAGTAACTCTAACCAAGCAAGTGAAAGACCTGTATGACAAGAACTTCAAGTCCTTGAAGAAATAAATTGTAAAGGACATCAGAAGATGGAAAGATCTCCCATGCTCATGGACAGGTAGGATCAACATAATAAAAATGGTCATCCTACCAAAAGCAATATACAGATTCAATGCACTTCCTATCAAAATACCAACAAAATTCTTTACAAACCTTGACAGAACAATTCTCTACTTCATGTGGAATAAGAAAAAACCCAGAATAGCTAAATCAATCCTGTGCAATAAAAAAGAAAAATCTGTAGGTATCACCATCCCTTCTTTCAAGTTATATTACACAGCAATAGTAATAAAAACAGCATGGTACTGGTATAGAAACAGACCAGATTATCAATGCAATTGAATTGAAGACCCAGAAATAAACCCATACACCTGAGGTCAATTAATTTTTGACAAAGAAGCCAAAACTGTACAATGGAAAAAGGACAGCATCTTCAACAAATGGTGCTGGTCTAACTGGATGTTGACATGTAAAAAAATGTAAATTGACCTATACTTATCTCCTTGCACAAAACTTAAGTCCAAGTGGATCAAAGACCTTAATGTAAAGCCTGACACACTAAATCTAATAGAAGAGAAAGTGGGAAAAAGCCTCAAACTAATTGGCATAGGTAACAACTTCCTGAACAAACACCAATAGCTTGGGCTCTAAGACCAACAATCAATAATGGGACCTCATGAAATTGGAAAGCTTCTGTAAGGCAAAGGAAACTGACATTCAAACAAAACCGCAACCTACAGACTGAGAAAAAATCTTTACCAAGCCCACTTTAGATAGAGGACTAATATCCAAAATTTACAAATAATTCAAGAAACTAAGCATCAAGAAACCAAATATTCCAATCCAAAAATGATGAATAGAGATAAACCGAGAACTCACAAAAGAAGGAATCTCTAATGGCTGAGAGACACTTCAAGAGATGCTCAGCATCCTTAATCATCAGAGAAATGAAATTCAAGATGACTCTGAGATTCCATCTCACACCTGTCAGAATGGCTAAGATCAAAAACTCAAATGACAGCACATGCTGGAGAGGTTGTGGAGAAAGGGGAACACTCCTCCATTGTTGGTGGGAGTGCAAACTTGCACAACCACTATAGACATCAGTCTACCAATATCTTAGAAAACTTAGAATAGCTCTCTACCTCAAGACCCAGCCATACCACTTCTGGTATATATCCAAACGACTCCTCAGCAATCCACAAGAACACCTCCTTATCTACGTTCATAGCAGCGTTATTTGTTAATAGCTAGAAACTGGAAACAACCCAGATGTTCCTTAACCAATGAATGGATAAGATAACTGTGGTACATTTACACAATGGAATACTACCCAGCTATCAGAAACAAAGAAATCATGTAATTTGCAACCAAATGGATGGAACTAGAAAAGCTGATACTGAGTGAGCTAATGCAAACTCAGAAAGGTGCACATGGCATCTATTCACTTATAATTGAATATTAGCCATGTAGTACAGGATAATTATTTTACAACCAACACACCAAAAGGAATAAGAACATAGACCTTGTTACCTGTTAATGGGACACTTTGCCCTAATAGATTTGCCATATAGGCCCCCAGTGCAAGAGGAAACTCTTAACATATGACGGCTGAACTGAGGGGTAGGGTAACCCATTCTGGAGGAGTAGGATAGGTGGGAAAGGGGGAGAGTGTGGGAGGGTGGAACCAGGAGGGGTGGGGAGAGGGCACTGTGATGGAGATGTAACTTGAAGTAATAAATAAACAAAAACCAAAAAAACATCAAAAAATAATGAAGTGCAAATATTGTTTTGATTACTTGAGAATGATAGGACAGTATAGGTCAAAAAATGAATTATATCTATAAGAAGACTTAAAACAACACATGACTTAAAGAAAGATGTAGTGTAGGTGGCTAATATATAAAATCCACATGCTCCTAAATATTGGCAAGAAATCATTCCAAATTTAACAAACAATATACCACATAAAACAAAGTGCAAAACATAAAAACAACCATAGAAGAAATGTAACATACACAAAACTCTTGAACACTATTTACAAATTATTTAAATAAGACCTAAATGAAGAGAAGCAATCTTTAATATACTGATTACTGAACAGGCCTGGTGTAGCATGTCTTTAATCCCACCACTTAGGAGGCAGAGGCAGGGGAACCTATGTGAGTGTGAGACCAGCCTTATCTACAAAGTGAGTCCAGGACAGTGAGAACTACAGAGGGAGACCTTGTCTTAAAATTAATAACAACAACAAAAAGATATTGATAACCCAATATATTTCTATATGTTTATTATCATCTCCCCTAAGTATGATCATTAATTCCTATGAAGAAATCAATAAGTTGATACTGAAGTTGCTCATGAAAGTACAAAAACTAAAACATTTTCAAAAAAATATATAAACAGGTCATAAATGAGAAACTTGCATTATTTGTTTTCATAACTTATTAAAAATGTTTAAAGACAAAATTAGTTCCACACTAGCCTAAAAATGAAGACCAATCTAATTTAGGACATATACAATTTAGTTTTTATATCAAATGGCAGCATATACTCAATACATTTCTCTTGTTAAGAAGTTAATGTCTATTTCTTTATTGGTAACAAGGATAATACTAAAATTAGAGAAAGTTTGCAAAGGTAGTTAAATAAGTCATATTTACTCTTTCATATCCCATTTTAACATTGTTACAATCATACAGTATATTTGTCAAAAAAAAAGGCATTGGCATGTTATTAACTGAACTCCATACAAGCTTATGTGCATTACAATAGCTTTGCACTTTTTTGTTTGTGTTTGTTTGTTTAGGGTTTTTTGAGACAGGGTTTCTCTGTGTATCCTTGACTGTCCTGTACTCACTTTGTAGACCAGGCTGGCCTTGAACTCACAGAGATCTGCCTGCCTCTGTCTCCTGCGTGTGCTGCGATTAAAGGTGTGTGCCACCACGCCTGGCTTTTGTACAGTTTTTATTTATGTTTTCATATTATTTTAGGATCAAGTGGAGGCTGTCAACTTCTATTTGTTCAGCTTGTGCCCCTGTTCTCCTCTGGCTTAGGTAGTTTATCTTTGTTTCTGATGACTCTAATGTTTCTGAGAACTGGCCAGGGATTCTATATTTAAATAGTCCACAATTCAAGTTTGTCTGTTATGTAACAGTAGCGCTGTCTCAGAAGGAACTGTTAAATAAACTGCATCTCTTATCACATCATATCTGGCATGTTAACTCTTCAAGTGACCCGTGTTAACTGTAAACACTTGATCAAGGTAGATTTTTCTGGCTTTGATCCATGACTTTGTTCAGTGGAAGCCAATCACTGAGACAGCCCATAGTCCAGTGTATAGGAAGGTAAACTTTGCTATCAGGAAGAAGGAATAGCAATATAAATTATTATGCAATTCTTCCAAGTAAATACATTTATTTAGTTAACTATTAAGCTTTTATTTTGTATTAAGGTCAAGTACTGCACTATGATCGTTACTGTTTTGCCTAATTGTCCCAATCTGAGACAATAGGATTTCCTTCAGTTTGCCCCATATTCTTTTGATGAGAAAAAAAAAAACCTTCCATCCCTAAAAGAAGCTTCAGACATATGTTATTTTCTATTTCTTAACACTGATGTCAGCAATTTCTCCAACAGTCCAGGTACCTTTTACTGAAGTACAATATATAGGAACTAAAGAGTTGGGCACCAGCTCTACTCATTGCCACTAAAGTTTTCATGGTGGGCAGAGCTCAGTAATTTATATATGTATACTAACACATGTATACACATAGATCTATAATTATTTCTGGGTCTCTCCATCTGTATTTATGTTAAACTAAGCATATGTTGATGTAAATGTCTCTAATTCTAATCCAGGACTACATAATTTACTCTATTTTATTCATCTGTAAAGTT
Organism: Lophiomys imhausi; assembly: GCA_907164525.1. Lineage (NCBI taxonomy): Eukaryota > Metazoa > Chordata > Mammalia > Rodentia > Muridae > Lophiomys > Lophiomys imhausi. Next base: position 3,547,793 of record CAJQZJ010032362.1, on the reverse strand, counting down.
CTGAGACAATGAACCTGTTTCCTACCATCATTCAGGTCCACTTATGTCTTTGACCCTAATAGAAACTAAAGCATTTTCAACAGTGTAATCTATACTTCTACGACAAATAGTTTTGCTAATGAGACCACAGTGCTTTTACCAGGTTCTTTTTTTCTTTATAACATTGCAATTTCTAATTAAAAATATGTTTCTTCCCAAGATTCCTAAGTGTGGTCTCTTGCCTCTTTGGTAAGAGTATGTCATACTGTGTGATATAAATAGATTCCTTTGTCGTGGTCTATATTTCATAGTAGGATTTTCCTAAGCTCTTGGTTTATTTCTTAAAGTTAATTAGCATGTCTACAACTTTATTCTCTGTTATGTAAAGTTCTACAGACAAATTCATAGACTCCAATTTTACTATTCCAGGACTGCACAGAAGGCACACATTACCTGAAACGCCCCATGGCGTCTTCTGCATAGTCAGATATTTTCTTTGGCTACAGCCCTTGGCAATCTCTTATCTATGTTTTAATATAATAGTTTACACTTTCCAGAATTTTAAGTAAATGGAATAGTACAGTGTGCATTTCTTGGGCTGAAATTATTTCAGGTAGTGTTGAAGATTCATCCATTTCTGGGAGCCAATATTTTATTCCTTTCATTACTCAGCAATACTAAATGTATTTTCAGTTACCTAAGCACTTTTTATTTCCTCTAGATTGATAAATTATGAATAAAGCATCTCTAAACATATATGGATATACTTTCTGTGAATGTTTGCAGTTTAATTGAATAATTACAGAGAAGGGTGATAATTGGGTCATATGGCAAATCTACTTACTTTTTTCCATTTCCTTCTGAGATGACAACTATAACATTTCCATTTCTTCCCTGCAAACCCTTCAATATACCCTTCTTTGCTGTCTTTCAAATTCATGGCCTCTTTTATCATAAATTGTTGCTACATAGATATATGTATATATATAGACATATATATTTCTAAATACACCTTCCTTGATCTGGGTAATATTATTTGTGTAGTATATCTCTTTGGGAAAGCCAATTGGTTTTCTCTTCCCTGGGGAAGATTATAGGACTTGGGAAGCATCTTCCAAAATAGTTGTACTATTTTTATTCAGAGTAGTTATAAATCATAGCTCCGTTGATCTCTGAATCCTTGAAAGCTTTGGATACTATCATTTTTTAAATATGTTCTCACCCAGTAGGCATCTGTTTATAGACAACATGGGTAAATGTAGTCCTGTGACTCTGAAATAAGTGAAGCTGTTTTGACCATGTCTAGCCAAACTGTCGACCTAAATTAGTTCAGGCAGGTTCCTTTATAAACATTTTATGAAATTAGATTTTATGAAGTGGAAGTAAAACAAGGAAACGGTTAATCTTGTGTGACAATCCTCATCATTCACTGGAAGTATGTTTAGAAATTCATAAGGACTCTGAGGCTATTTCTGTCATCAGAGTGAGCCCTGTGAGCAATTAGCAGTTTGTAGTAAACAGAACACTGGGCACCAGAATGAAAACACATTTCATTTTTAAGATCTGTGTTAATCTAGTGCTATCTAATGACAAATCACCACAAGGACATACTGTTGTAGACACAATGATAGTCTTCAGAATGTTCAGGTCCTACTCTCCAGAGTATATAAGATCAAAAATTCCTCAATATACATAGCAAGGGAATGAGTGCTGGGGCTGCAGAAGGAGTAAAGCTGATGACTTTCTAGTCAGCAGGTTACTCTGCCAATGTCTGTGTGGTTCAGGACAGCCATAATGTCACGAAGTCAGAGGAGCCAAAGTCAAAGGAGCTGGGTAAGACAAATTTGACTGGCCACTCCTGGCTTTAAAGATGAGAAAGGCTATCAGACAAGGAATCAGTATCTTCCAGAAGCCAAAAAAAAAAGCAAGAGACAGAGAGTCCATCCTACAGGACCATGCAGGAATGTGTCCCTGTCAACTTCTTGGATTTTAGTAAAACGAGACACATGTTAGAGATCTAACCTACAGAACTCTAAGATCAATCTATATTATTTTAAGCCAACCAGCATGTGGTAATTTGTTGGGGAAGACACACTGATGGGTCTACTCTGGTAACTAAAAGGAAGAGGTGGAAGGTTAGAATGTGAAACTTTTACCATGAAAACAAATTATCTAAAATTTTAACATTCTTAATGTTCTTAGGGAGGTTTAATGGCTTGTTGACAATTGATTCCTTGCTAAGAAGATTATAAAGACTCAAATATTAGATGTGTTTGTAACACTCAGCACTAAGCCACAAGTGAATACTGAAGTTTCTTAGTACCAAATAAATTAGTCTGTCAATGTCTGCCACAAAAGGCAAATGCAACTTGATGATCATTGAAGACATAGTATAGCCCACAGTGCTCCATTGATGGCAGGAATCCACACCCAGCACCCAGTCCCAGCTCCTTTAACCAGTTCTCAGAGTAAGAACACACATTACAATTTAGCCGACTCTCATCTCTCGGGAAACGCCAGGTCTCACCTATGACGCTATGCTGTGCTGATGCATGGAGAATGTTGTCCCTAATTTCTATGAGTCCCTAAATGGTCATGAGTTCTGTTTGCCTATTAGTGACTAATTCTCTCTTATGTCTTAGCTACCCCTCCTGTTTTCCCTTCACGTGTTATTCAAGGTAAGGGCAGAAGCAAGCTTGTACCCTTGTGTTTTCACAGAGCACATCTGTGTTTTCATGGAGCTGTGAGCCATATCCTTTCTCACTAATTAAAAATTGCACCTACAGGACAAAAACACACATCTTAAATGGACAAAAGAGAGTTTTGCCTATTTCAAATAGAAATTAATATCTACAGACTATGCACAACTCTATCAGGGCATATTTATGGAAACCCATAAACTTCCAAACAACCTCAAAAATCATAATTGCAGCCTATGACCAAAACAAACAAGTTATTACATTGGCACCTGAAATGTGAGATTAAAAGAGGTTACTATAAAAGTTGGGAGATAATTATTATTTTTATCCAATAAAGCTAAAAGAAATTTCTTATAGTTCCAACAGAGGTAATTAGGATTGACTGAAGAATTACTTAGTCCCAAACTAGGAATATCAGTTTGATGCATCTTCCAAATAGCAGAATTGGTAGTCATTGCCTGGAGCAGTGGTTATTAACCTCCTTAATGCTGAGATCTATCGTTTAATACAGTTTCTCATGTTGTGGTGACCCCCACAATAAAATTATTCTATTGCTATTTCATAATTATAATTTTGCTACTATTATGAATCATAATATAAATATCTGATTTGCAGGATATCACATATGTGACCCCCCCAAAGTGGTGGAGATACATAGGTAGAGAATATATGGCATAGAGTTCAGTATAATATGTTAAGGGCAGCAGAAAATACTGAAGAGACACAGAAGCCATAGTTACCCACACAAGACCTGCACAACATCCACAAGATTGAGCCTGTCACCCTAACTTTAACAAGGAAGTGGCTCATGAGATTTCACACCTTGATGAGGAGCTACTGACAATAAATGGCTGCTGGAGGAAGACAATCATTTTTATTCAGTAGTCTAGTTCAAAGAGCAACCTCAATTAAACCCAGTGGATCATTAAGAAGAGGGGGGGAAGTAACTCTTTCTTTGTGTCTTCTACCCTCAACATTCTCAAGATCTCCAGTTTCACCTTCCGGAGGGTAAGGGCTCTTCTTGTGTTCAGACTCAGGATCAATAACTGTAGTTGCTGTCAGGGACCCTGGCTGCTAGCTTCCACTTTCACTGCCTGAATGTCTAACCCTCCTCACATTTATTCTGTTCAGCACAGCTTGAGGAGTTAGCAAGTGTCTGGAGAAGGTGTCTGCAGACCAGTAGACTCAGTCTGGGAACATTTGGGAGGAAGAAGTTGTAATTGCTAGCTTTTGCATACAATGGTCAATTCTTCCTACACAGTCGTATTTGCATATGCTGTCAGCATTCTGACTTGGATCAGAGGGAGACTTTGCCATCCCTCTGAGCCTCACCCTAGTGGGGAGCTTTTGCCATTCCCATAAGTCTGAGGAAGTGGCCCTTTACACAGGTGCAACAATATCAACAATACACCTTCACTCAGGGGTCTTGGGTTCCCCACACTCCTTTTTAGCATGCAGGGGCAATATTGAGGACAACATTGACGACTTGATTTTACTCCACGTACCATTGGGGAACCTAAAAATTATATCTAATAGTATGGGTGGACACCTGACTGACTAGGTTGGAACCTTCCATTGCCACATTGAAAGGGTGCCGGAAATGATAAAGGCCCTCTTAAATGAAATTTTTCTTAGATTCAAATTACTAGAAGCATGTATACAATGGATCACCCTTTAAAACAAAAGTCACTGGAGGAGTCTTTCAAGCCCCAAGGATGCAGTTAAAAGTCCACTGAAGGTGGCATCCCCTGTGTTTTTGAAAGTTAAAGCGAATAAGTAGCCTACTCAGAACACAGCTCACTAATTATGTAAGAGGCTCAAATTCTCTGAACAAAGTTGTTGCCCTTAGGTCTGGTGTGGCTAAGGGGTATCCCTGGATTGAAGGGAATGAAAATTATTAAAAGACCCCCTAAGTCGGCAGTAGAGCCAGGCCAGCCGCCAGGTGATTCCCGGAACTTAGCTGACCATGAAAAGGGTGGAACCAAGAATGTAGGTCATGGGTCACGGGCCCCCAGGGTTTCAGGAACTGGCTGACCACAAAGTAGATAACAAAACAAGATTAGATTCATTCCTGAGAAAAACAGATGTAGGATGTTTCCTGCTGACTAACTAATGGGCTGGTACATTCCACCTGTATTTCTCCTTCCCCTTGGGTTGTGGTAAACAATGGGCTGGGCTGGTACTTTGCACCCCTATAAAATACTCTAATCTCCCCCAAAACAGGGTCATGGCTCTACCCCTGTGTGGGATATGAGTGGCGCCCTCAGTGCACTGAGCCCCCCTTCCCCCCTTCCCCCAAAAAAATAAACCTCTTGAGATTGCATCAAGATGGTCTCTTGCGAGTTTTGGGGCAGCCGTGATATCCTGAGCATCGGGTGAGGAACTTCCCTCCCCCAGGTCTTTCAGGATCACTGGCATTGAATCCTTTTGAGACTTTGCTGCAGGCCTTCATATCAAGAGCCCTGCACATGACTAGGCACTATCCAGCTTGTACCCCCACATGTGTCGTTTAGCCAAGTTCCAGCAAATTCTCTCAGAGTTCGGATAAGGAGCCTTGATGGAAGAGAGAGATGGGATATTTCCCAATTCTGATCTGAAAATTTAGTCCTGGTAAAAGTCCTTAAAAGGACATCCATTTTTGAACCCCAATTGAACATGTCTTTAACTTGTTCTCTGTGTCTATCCTTATACCCGGCAAGGTAGCTGGTGTAAACTTCTGGCTAAGTGGAACAAGACCACCTAGAACCTATACAAAGGAGGATGTTAATCACCAATGCTCTTTCTTCTTGGTCTGAACCTACATAAGAGCACTTTGAGCCCCCAAACAGGTTTCCTACATACCAAATCAGCAGGAAGCAATTCATTCCCAGGATCTGTAATTGTTATGCTCTGCCAGGGTCACTCAGTTCCTGGCTGCCACTGTCAGTCCCTGCTTCAGGTCTGTAACTGTCACAGTCTGTCAATGGCCCTACACTCTCCAACTGTCACTTCATTTTCTTTTCTGATGGGTCTTCTTCCATTGATAGGCAACTCTTTGACCATCCCACAGACAGAACTTGGCAGTGTCCATAGATGTCCACCCCTCATCCCAGACACCTGTGACACCATGAAAGTAGGAGAGGTGCTTGTTGGGAAGAAGGAGTTCAGAGGGTATGAAGGGGATGACAGGAGGATTCTTTTTGGATAAAAAATGGTACAAGACTCTCCTCTCTCCAACCCTTACTTCACTCAAAATAAAAGACAAGTTTTTTTTTTCCAGAGACCCACAAATGATCTGTGATCTAACTTCCTGTTTTCCTTCTAACCTCACTGTTTTTTTTTTTTTCTTTTCCCACCATTCTTCTCTCTTGGGCTTTATTTTTAGCACTAAGCAATATGCTGTTTCATGTTCTATACTATGCTTACTATTGTTTGGTTTATTTCTGTCTCTTTCTGCTAGATGTAAAGTTCTTTGAAAGGTTAGTTTATTGAGGCATTCCAAGAGGCTGTACCATCAGAAATTCTCACTAAACATTTGGTGAATTAATATAGTCCATTATAACTGTGTATTATTATTATCATAGCTAACATTATCATAGAGTTGCCATATACAATGGTGTCCTATACTAATTGTCTTCTTAAAGGAAATCAATGACAAAAAATAAGTGTTGAGGGATGGAATGACTTTTGACACCAGCAGTTCTGTCTCTGGGAGATGGAGATAGATTTATTTTTCTCCTCCTTGGCATGTGAAAATCAAGGGGTCTGCTTTGATGCATATCCCCAGGGCTTCAGAGTCAGCAGCAATCAAGGAGCCTTGTAGACTCCAGCTAATGGGATCAAATCACATAATGGTATCAAAGTCGTCTCCAAGGAAGAGACATAAACAAGGAAAACAAGGAGTAAAGCATCAAACTTATAGCATCAGAAGATAAATATAATAAAGAGACTCATGAAATGTTCAGGGAAAAATAAGACTCAGAATGGCTCTCACCTTTTCTCCATGTAAAGATATGTTTAATGTTTTACTATGAGAACAGTAGGAAGAAAATGGGAAATTACCAGGATTTTTTTTTTCTGGTAGAAAAGTCAACAGTGGCAATCACATGTTCTTGGCTCAGATTCTCTCTGTAACTTTGGGGCATCAGTTGCCTCGTTGGTCAAAGGAGGAGAAGGAACATGCAAGAATACAATTAAGTGATGTCTGTGAAGCTGTTAAAACCATGTTTTTCGCATAGACAGTGCTTAGACGTAGTGTGTGTTGCAATAGCTCATGATTTACAAAGGCATGGCTAGAAGCCATAAGCAACCAATTGTCAGTGGCCTCTATCTCCAATGACACACTCTTCAATGGAGTGTCAACAGGAATGGTCTTCAAAGTCAAACAACAAGCCCTGGGTGAAAATAAAAACACAGCGAACTTCCTCACAAAGTGATGGGGGCAATATTCCTACTTTTCTGTGGTTACTATGAAGTCCCACAGGGCAGTGCCTGGCACATAAAGTTCACAACTAATACTTTCGTAACAGCACTTTTATTATGATAATCACATACACCCAAAGCTTTTTCCTATGACTCCTTCCCCATCTGTTTCAACATAGTTCTCCCTATTGTTTCCTCTCACCACTTCTGAATTGTTGTTGGATATGTTTTTCCCATCTGATCCATTCCTGATGCTACTTTCTTTGTTAGTTAAGGAGATCCTGACACTTCTTCTTGGGCCCCTCCCCAATGCTAATGTTTCTGGAAGTTTCCCCTGCTCTCTCTCACCACACTCCTCACTCTCTACTCTCTACTCTGTCTAATCCCATGTCTTCTTGATCATGACAAGAACCTCTATCAAAGGACCTGGAAAGAGAAACCAGACCTGATTCCCATAAGAATATAACTTGGCCTTGCTGCATATATGAAGACTCATTAACGTTCCAAACAGTTTGCCCTATTTGCTTGCCTAGTACATGTTTTCTCTTGATTTGCTATTCTGTCTCCTTTGAAGAACCATCTTATCAACTCATAGTCTTAAGGTATAGATTATGCCATCTTCTATGTCAAGGGGAGATGTGAGATGTTTGCATTAAAAATGTAATTTAAAACCCATTTTGTGTAACTCGGAAACCATTCTGTGTTTCTCAAAAGCCGTTATATAATTTGAAATAATATGATGGCTGAGCTTGCCAGCAGGCAGATTTGATAAGAAATAGGCCTCTGTGATAGACTGTCATAGTAGCTAACAAAGTGACATGTTTGCATGACTAGGAGTTTGTTTTACTTAACTATCCTAGACCGTTTTAGACGGTTGGTATCAAGAGGCCAGAGCTTCACATTTTATTTTTAAGTATCTCTAGGTATGATACCATTAGGAAGCGTTACCTTTAAATTTGTATCAATATACAAAGATCTATTCAATTGTGGTTAAATATACTCTTCATTATGTATCAATATACAAAGATCAATGCCTATGTAGCCCAATAAAATCTTAATATTACGTCCATATGTCTGAGGTGGTTGAAGAATAGACAGCTAGAGTCTCATAGTTAAATTTTGAGTTGTTTAGGAATCAAGAGGGTGTTATAGATCTAAGAAGATATTCTTAAAAGTGTGTTGCAAGTTAGTATGAATGTTGAGTCAGATATAGACCTTTAAACTCATGGAGATGGTTAGATAGTAGAATGTTAAAGTCAGGGGCCAAATATGTATAAACTGGACATTGGGAAGGTATACTGGGCCATTTAACTCTCATAAATGTGGCGTATTTATATCTGTTGTTTTGTATAATACTTACTGTTATAAGAGAAGGAACCATCTGTTGGACTGAAAGGGGAAACTTCTGGGGGGAAGAGGGTGGAAGGGCGGGATAGGGAGGGGTTTGTGACTGAGATGTAACTTGAAGAAAAAAATAATAAAGTATTTAAAAAAAAAAAAGAAATAGGCCTCAGCAGCAAGCTCCTAGCAGGCCACCAGGCAGCTCAGACTCAGCCTAACACAGGACAGGCCTTGATATGCTAATGAAGTAACCCCAGGGTGGTGTTGACATGTTAATGAACCAGTCCCAAACTGTAAACCCTGGTAGTACAAAGCTATTCCCCAATGTAATGACAGAAAAATTGAAACTTTGGGAATGATCTCCTGCATCTGCTAACTGCTCTGAAGATTCGGTTTCACTAGCCTCTGGGATGATTCCATTGGTAAGAGGACTTGATACTGTGTGTGTCCCTGGCCTCAGTGGTCATTGAACTTCTGGCACTGCAGATGGGCCTGTCATTGTGCTTGGCCAACACTCAAGGATTTTCTAGACCTCCCTCAACACCATTCTCCCAACCTGCCAAGCTGAAGAACTTCACAGCATCCTAAGAGTCTTCACTAGGAAAGATTCTCCAATGGAACCCTGCAGCAGCATTAGTGCCCAAACAACTGTCCCCATCTTGGTGAGATGTTGGTTTAACTCTTATATTAGCATGATATTATAAAGAATGTTTGTGTGAATAAACTGACCACATTCCAAAGACAAGTTCTGTGTGGGCAGCCTAATTGTCTGGTGTCTTGCAGCCCTGCTCACCCCGATTTGGTTTCATCAGCAGGATTTCACTTGGTTGCCAGGCTAAACAATTATTTATTTGGGCAGAAAGAGAGTTGGTGGGAATCCCTCTAAAGATCTCAGTGTCTAAATTATGTTGGTATATCTATTTTTAAAAAGGCTAAAATTTTGTTCAGACTAGCTTCCCCTATTGCCTGAGATTATTTAAGAAGCCTAGGTAAGATGATTATACAAAAGACCTATCACAAAATGTTGGTAGACTAGTCAAAAAGAAGCTACTACTGAAACTTGCATAGGATATACATGTTATGCTCAAAAACCCAAAATTAATTGAACCCATATTGGAAAGAGCAAATAAAAAGGAGGTAGCACTTATTCTCATGGAAACAATCATAGATAAAGTTAGGGACTTATGAAGAGACAAAGAATTAGCTAGCAGAGTAATTTCCAGATCAACCAGTGACTTGAACCAAGCATGCCCCAGTACCATCTTAAAGCATACTATTACCTGCACCACCCCCAGCCACAACTCTCTTCAGAACAGTGAGAAATTTCTCTAGATATAGAAAATGAGAGCCCTGAAGAAATAATCAGGACTACTTTAGATCAGAACACCAAAAACGAATACAAAACTTTTACCGGAAAGAAATGACTGAAGTAGACTGGTCACTTCAAAGCTGGGAAGGAGGACAGAATATAATAGTTAATAGAGATGAGGTGCCATAACTAATAACAGCAGTAGAACACTTCTCACTTGGAAATGTGGCCATGCAAAAGGCAGAGGAATTCTTTTCTTGAATTAATGTATGATGCTTTTGCAGCTACATTGCCCCGCAGCTACATGCTAATGCTGCAGGCAGTCAAAATCTTGTAGTCTTATATATAGTGTATGAAATATGCAATGGACAATCTGTAACAGTGGCAGATGTCCCAGATGGCCTTAAAAAATGCTTTGATCTGAAGAACATGCCCACATATGAGGCTAACCTTCAACTCTGTCCTTATAGTACAACCAAACTGGCAACAGGTACAGGACATACTGCAATTCCAGATGATTTAGAAGGACCTTCAGAATACACCTTTGCCACCCAATTCTTACTCCAATTCTTTCTTTACCCTAGGGAGATCACCCCAGAGAATGGGCTCCCTCAAACCCCAAACCTAGAAACTAAACACTACACAAGAGCATAAGAGCACTGTTATCAATTATTAGAACTTAAATAGTACTCCCCAAAACCCTAAAAGCCCACCCTCCCTACTCCAGGATGGATCAAGGACATCAGAGGAAGACCACAAACCTGGGCCAAGCCAAAACAAAATCCAAATTCCATGCCAATTGATCCTAATTGAGGCTGGGATAATCCACAGGGTTGAAATAGACTACTGAACCATAATAAAATTTAACAATGGGTAGAATGGAAGGCAAAAACTGGATGGATCTTCCAAGGGTCCAATACTTAGGGTTGGTAGATTGAACTAATCTCCCAGGCTGACACAGCTGAAGAACTTCGGGGTGAACATGAGTCAAGCATGCAAGCTTCCTATGCATCCTCCACATAGAGCAGCCCTGCAGCAGCATTTCTGCCCAAACAACTGTTCTTCTTGGTGAGAGGTCTGTTTAACTTTTATATTAGCATATTATATGGAATGTATGTGTAAATCAGCTGGGCCTATTCAGAAGGCAAATCTTCTATGTACATCCTAATCACTAAGCACCCTACAGCCCATAGGCCACTCTCTCTTCACTGTGACTGTCTTAAAATTCACATGGGTAAAGCTTTAAAAGGCACACACCCAAGCAGATGGAGATAGAACTAAGAGATGAACAGACTGAGAATTGGTCCTGATGGCATTGTTTATGTCCCAGGATGAGGTTTTGTCAGCAGCTGAACTAATGCTGTCCATCAGATAATCATTTTGTTTAAACTATGTCAAATTGATATTTCTGTGATTTTGAATGACTTACTATTTCATCCAACTGAAGGTCTTCTATGTTGACTGTTTTTCAAGCTTTTTTTTTTTTGAAAATTCTAAATGTTAGTGTCAATACATGAGGATCTGATGGAAGTTCTGACCCTACCAACACATAAGAAACAGAAATGTTCTAAATGTCTTCAGGTTGTTTATTATTACCCAATCAACATAGGCAGAGAACCACATCTCTACAAGTATGAAGAGGAAGAATAGAACGTACTGTCAATTGCAAGAATACATAATACATTCCTTAGTAAGCTTGTGTTGGCATCAAACATGGAAAGGGCCTAGTAGAGCTTCCAAAGCACAATATATAGGCTGCTTTTATATAAAACAGAATTGAGCAAGAAGCAGAAGAGAAGTACGGAAAGTATAGATATCATTGAAGGAGAACATAAAAGCACAAAAAGTGCAGCCCTCCGATTGGGGAGGGATACAGCAAGCAGATAGCTCAAGAGGCCCATCAGAGCTAGAAAGAAAGAAAGAAAGAAAGAGAGAGAGAGAGAGAGAGAGAGAGAGAGAGAGAGAGAAAGAAAGAAAGAAAGAAAGAAAGAAAGAAAGAGAAAAGAAAAGAAAAAAGAAAGGCATTCCATGAGGGGTGGACTGTTCTTTGACTTACATAAGTGACTGACATCTCTAGGTTACATAATGTTTTGTTTACTGTGCTTTTGCCATCTCATGAATCCTCTGGGTTAAAATCACATGCATGAGATGAATTTCATATTCACCAGTCCTTAAATGATTTTTACATCCTTAATGTCACCTTGGAACAATGTTTCCCTTCCCAGTATGGTCAGATTTTTCCTGGTTGTTGGAAGAAAATTGTACAATTTGAGGGACAGGTCAGGGAAGGCCAAGTGATGGTTAAGGCATTCCAAAGGAGGTGTCCATATTAGTTTCTGGGAACTGAAGTTAACCTTCCTCTGACTTAATCACGTATATCTCACCTCACTTCCTGCCTCAATGTTAGGGGCACATGAATTGCATGAAGGGTGGTTTAATCTCTTTTATAATGCTTCATGACTCTCTTCCAGTAAACTACTACCATATTATGAGTTTTTGATTGAACTATTTGTTCTTTCATTGTTAAATTATGAGGTTATAGGTGCTTTGAGCTATATCTGATATGTAATTTTCAAACAATGATCTCATTTTTAGGCTGTTTATCCACTTACTAATATTTTCCTTTAATGTACAAAATTTTTTTAATTTTTTTGTTTTGTTTTTCAAGACAGGGTTTCTCTGTGTATCTCTGGCTGTCCTGGACTCACTTCATAGACCAGACTGACCTGTAACTCACAGAGATCTGCCTGCCTCTGCCTCCTGAGTGCTGGGATTAAAGGCATGAGCCATCAAGCCCGGCTTTCTAATTTTTGTTTGATTATAGTTGATTGATTTTTTCTGTAAAATAAAACTTTCATCACACGTTGGGAAACATATCCATAGCACATTGTGAAATACAAGGTTTTGAGAGCATGTTCTTGTCTTCTTTTAACAATCTTGCTATTTCTACTCTCACATTTTGAACATTAATGCATTTCGTTACTATTATCTTTGAGTATTCAATATTTGTCCAGAATGTCAGAATAATTATTTCACTCTGTCATCATAGGAACATTAGGTACTTAGAAGGTGTTATATGCATGAAGAGTGAAACAATCAGAGTTATTTATTGAGACAATTAATTTCTTATTAGTTTTACCAAAACTACATTCATAAAACTAACTTACTCACTTCAGGGACTGAACAAAAATCATCGTGTGTATATGCTATATGTGCTACATTTTTGTTTATCTATTCATTTGCTGATTGACATGTAGGCTAGTTACATAACTTGCAAATAGTGTCATGATAAATGCAGTGTTGCATGTATCAATACATTATGTAGCTGATTATTTTGTCTATGTATCTGGAAGTAGTGGGCGTAGATCCTATGGAAAGTTATGGTTTCAGGTTTGGAGAAACCTCCAATCTGAATCCCTATAATAACTACACTATTTCCATTCCCACAGCAGTAAACAGGTATTCTATTTTTCCCGTATCCTCTTCACCATTTGTTCGTTTGTTTTAATGATAGTCATTCTGACTAGAATGCAACACAATCTCAAATGTTGACATGCATTCCCATGATGACTATTATTTTCCTGTATTTATTGACAATTTGTCCTTTTGAAAAATCTATGTCCAATTATGCTGCCTAGATTAGGTTCACATTATAAGTGGCATGGATCCTTATATCATACACTTGTCATTTTTTTTTTTTTTTGGTTTTTTGAGACAGTGATAAATTCCCTATAGTGTCCATCCGCATGCTAGTGGATTGTTGACATCCTCTACTTCCCTGAGCCCTGGAGGCTGAACACTATGGACCACATCATCTGAAGTGTTTTGTACTCTGGACTCCACTTTGGGTTAACCAGTTGTCCTCAACCTTCCTAATGTTGCCGCCCTTTAATACAGTTCCTCATATTGTGGAACTGTAACCATAAAATCATTTTTATTGCTATTTAACAACTGTAATTTTGCTACTGTTATGAATCTTAATGTAAATATTTTTTAAAGCAGAAGTTTGCCAAGGGAGTTCCAACCCACAGGTTGAGAAAAAAAATGAGCTAAAATGTGTTTATAGAGCTATGACTAACTTAGCTCTTAATATTGGTTTAGACAATGATATAGATGACCAATTATTAGAAGCAATATTTGGGCTGTGTCTTCTGCACTTTCTCTGTTTTTACATTGTGCCATGAAGTAGCTGCATTTTTTTTTCATCATCACATGGTTGCACCTTTTTTGTGTGGAGTGTTCTGCACTGAGCAATTCTCACAGAACACCAAAGATGTTATTTCTTTTCCCACCTCACCTAGAGATCAGAAAAGGAGAATTAAAATTCTAAGTACAGTATGATTGGTGCTGAGACAGAATTAAGACAGGTTTGATACTAGAAAATGTAACTATACTCTGAGACATTATATCTATTGAAACTCAAGTTCTCAGTCTCAATCAACAAATACACAAGTAAGCTTCAGGAAGGAAGCTGGTAGATTGTAGCTCTATTATTTGCCTGCCTTTCTCTCTCTTTGTGCAGTCTGCAGAAATGAATGTTTCATATCTCCATGGACAAGAAGTTACCTTCAAAAAAAATGAGCTAAAATGTGTTTATGGAGCTAGAAGCAACTGATTAGCACAGCTCTAAACATTGAAAGATTAGCTAGTTATAATACAAATAGAAGTGCAAGGGAAGGTGATTAATTTTTCTCAAATCTAGCAGTAGGGAAACTTTTGACTATGAATCAAAAATCTATAAGCCATAAAAGAAAAGAACCATAAATGAAACTATGTATGTTTAAACTTCTGCACAGAAAATAAAACACTATAAATAATATGGAAAAAGTATAACAGACTGAACAAGAGGAAAACTACAACTTTATGTTCTGCACAAAGGCCCAAGCTCCCTAATATACAAAAGACAGCTTGCTAAAAGCAAGGAACAAAGGCTGGTTGGCAATTAATAAAAATATTGGCAAGAGATATAAACATGTTATAGATTAAAACCTCATTCATAATAAAAATGCAGACTAAAAGAAATTACGGTGCATTTATACTAATGAGATTAGCAGAAATTTTAGCAACATTCTGTTGTCACTCCTTTTAAGCCCGTCATGGCAGCAGGTGGCTCTCTATGTGTCCTCTGCTAGCCTGCACTGTGTGGCACAGGGACAGGAATCCATCTTAAAGGCATACTTCTACAGCATAAAGCATTATATATAATGACATAATACATTATGTCATCTTTGCAATGGCACTAATGACAAAAAATATGTAGAAACAATGCAAATGTGAAGTAGGCAGTTACTAACATAAATAAAACCACATGCCATTGTGGTGGTATGCAGTTATGGAAAGAAAGGAGATCGGTGATAACTAATACCAATGCCAACACAACACCATCAAAAGGTATAAGATATCAAGAATGGTGTTCGTAGCCTGTATTTTATGCAAAGTGTGTGTGTGTGTGTGTGTGTGTGTGTGTGTGTGTGAGAGAGAGAGAGAGAGAGAGAGAGAACAATATGAATCTGTGCTTCTCTAAAAGTCAGTAGGAAATATAAATAAAAACTAATAAAAGTAGTTCCCCGCTGGTCGGTGGTGGCGCACGCCTTTAATCCCAGCACTTGGGAGGCAGAGGCAGGCGGATCTTTGTGAGTTCGAGGCCAGCCTGGTCTACAAAGTGAGTCCAGGACAGCCAGAGATATTCAGAGAAACCCTGTCTCAAAAAACCAAAAAAAGAAAAAAAAAAAAAAGTAGTTCCCCATAGGAGTTAAGAGATGGAAGAAAACCAGAATAAAAGAGAATTATGTGAGAGCACCATTTCAATTTGATCTTTACCTTCAAACTGTGTAAAATATTAAAAGTAAAATGTCAGAAATATATAACACAGATACAATAATCATTATGTGTACCCTTAGGATACATTCTGAATATATAGTGAGATATATGTAAACAGCCAACTGATCCACAGAAATGCAAACAAACTTTACAAATCCCACAGTACACTCAAGTGGGTATGGGAAAAGATGATCAGCATCCCTTCACAGGCTCCAAAAGAGGCAATTAAGAGTCTTTGACAGTTTTGTTAATTTAAATTTAATCCAGTGTTTGCAAATTACTGAAATGTGGAGCTTTCTCCCTTTGTAAGTTTCTCAGTTACTTCCTCAAAGAGGAATACCACTTCGTACCCTCTATCACTTACATGGTTAGCTCTGACTGTGACTTACAGAGTATTTGATCCTGTGGATGGTCATTGCCCACAGGGTTCTGGGACATCTGAAGAATTGTTTTACAAGACCAAATAAGAACTTGTATTAATTAAATTTCTTAAATTATTTTATTCTGTTCTTATTTTAAATATGGTCCACATCAGAAAAAAATTACTTCTGGATTAATATGTCTGCTTCACACAATAATTTACCAGCCTCTATCAGAAAGTCAGTCGTGAGACACTGTGCTTGCAGGTAATGACTAGAATCAAACATTATCTTTTCCCTAGAAGAGTTTGTAAAAGACAAAACGTGACTTTCTTTGGAGCACCAACACCAGAATAATGACACAGAGACTGATTATATTTGCTATAAGCTTAGTCACATAGCTGGGCAAAGATTCTCAGCTATTCTAATCCAACAATACTTGCCTGGTCTCTCCTCAGAACCTTAGTCCCAGCACTTGTTGCTTCCTCCATGTCTGGCTGGAAACTCCTTGGCAACTGATACTTTCCCATAGTTCCCATTGTTGATGGAAATCCTGCCTTTGCTATAGGCCACTCAGATCTTTATTAAACCAATCAGAAGGTGAGGGAAATGTATATTTGCAAAGGATTAAGACAAGTGATGCTTAACAGTACCAAAGTACGGCCTGTACTCAGCTCTCAGCAAGCATAGAAATCAACATTTGAATAATACAAAGACAATGTTTACACAGTTCACAAAAAGATCACTCCAACAAAAATATCAATTTTCTTCCCTAGGGTAGGAAAATATTAATCATTACCTCAAGAGAAAGCAGAGTAAGGTGCACTGGAGTGACCCCTCCAATAATCATGACCTTACAGAAATATCAATTTGAACAGCTCTTCATGCATGCAACTAATTTCAGAAGAGCTAACCAAACAAGCTAAGAGGTCACAGAATCTGTTTTCACAAAATAATAAGAAAACATGCAATGAAGAAGGCAAGGAAGAATGTTGACCATGTCATCCCTCAAACTCCAAGAACTGTAGTGCAGAAAGCCATGTCTCCTTCATGAGCTATAAGCAAATAATGGGAAGTTTGGCCTTAGACATGGAAACCAGTATAAGTCCAGTGAAGCTCAGTTTGAGGAAAAGGCTCCCAACTCCCTGACCTCAGGATACTGCCAGCAGCACAGCTTCTGGGTCTGAGTTGAACTGGTATCAAATGCATTGCTTCCACCACCCCACTTTCAACAGCACGGAGCAGGAAAGATTCCATGTGCTCTGGTCTTATCTTCATTGGTAAGACAGAGAAGGAAGCAAAGTACTTTCCCATGGATCTCAGCATCAGTATGATGAAAGTCAACACCAGGAAGACTAGGAGGTGTTAGCATTTAGAAAGCTAACTGGTTAAAACCATGATACAAACCTAATAGACACATCAAAATAATAAGCAAGTAGCTCAACCACTCCTAGAGAAATCATGTAATCAAACCAGAAGTCTGTAGGAAATTCTCTGGAGATGCCCGTGTTTGCATGTGCTTTTCTCTATTATTGCTTATGATTAAGCTCATATTAAGACTTGTTTTTTTAATATTTATTTATTTATTCAAGTTACATCTCAGTCAAAGTCCCCTCCCCTCCTGGTCCTACCCCCCTACGCTCTTTCCCCCACCCACCTTCCTATCTGCTTTTTGTTGTTGTTGTTGTTTTTAATTTAAGGTGTATCTTTTTTCTCCCCAACAGCTCCCCATTTTAGTTCAATAGCAGGCTCTTTTTCTTGTAACAATAAATATAATACAAAACAATAAGAACCATTAGGCCCAAATTGTGAAAATTATAGGGTATAACATACTTTCCCAATGTCCAGTCTGTACATATTTGGGAACTGATATTAATATTCTGTTGTCTATCTATCTCAATGACTTTAAAGTTCTATACCTAACTCAGTTTCCATCCTAACTTGCATTACCAACTTAAAAACATCTTCTTAAACCTAGAACATCCTTTTAATTCCTAACCAACTTAAAATTTAACTGTGAGACTATAACTATCTAGTCTTCAACCACATCAGAGACCTGAGAAAAATAAATACACCTAAATAAACAGGAAGTACAGAGCAAGCAGCTTCCATAACTAATACACTCCAGGTCTGTTTTATTCTAACACCCCTTGCAATTAAGAATTCCATATTCAACTGAGTGGAATTTGCTTAAAGAATTCAGGCTGCTCCAGTAAACAGTGTGCTCTTATGTCCCCAATGCCTGTTAGTGCTACTGTCATCTTTCCTGGTGGCTGACAGGTAGCTACAGCTACATCTCTGAAGATAATGTCTCTACAGTCTCAAGAATATCTTGAAAAGCTTAGAAACAATGTTGGTTATACATTATACTCACAAACTCCTTACAGTCTCACAATCTATCGAGAAACAAAAAAAGAAAAATGACATCTCGGCTTCTTATCAACAAAGAGAAACCCTATTCATAAATCTTTTGGTAGTTGACCCACTATTCACAGTACTAAGTGGACTCAGTGGATGTAAAAGAAGAGTACACAAATTTGGAGGGGAAAGTTGTGGAGGGGACAAAGGAAGAATTACTGCTGAGTAAATGGGGGTGGATTTGATCAAAACACATTATATAATTCAAGGAATTATCAAACAGAAGTACCTAATGTCTTTAATTTTCAGAGAAAGGAAAATTAAAGTGACCTTTCTGCTCACTGTGATGAGAATTCCTCAAATCAGATGACACATGGTGAGGTGCTGCACCATTCCAGGTTTTGAAAGGCTGAGGAGGGAAGAATGACAGGTTCACCATCATCCTGTGCGATATACTAAGAACTCTTCTGGAAAGAAGGAGCAGTAGTTATGGGTTGGGAAGAGATACTGATGACAATGTGGAGAAATGAATTTTGTTGGAATATAAATCAGTTAAGTCAATGAAAAATACAGCAGAATTTCCTAAAAGCTAAAAGTATATCTCTATATGATTCAGGGGTCCTCCTACTAGAATTTATACAAAGATAATAAAGTCAATATGATAATGAGGCATCTGTACCCCCCTGTTTATCACAGCACTATTCACAACAGCCAAGATGTGGGAACAGGTTTTTACCAGCTGAAAAATGGGGGGGGGGGGGAACACGTGATTTACATACACTGGAAGTATTATTTAGGCGGGAAGGATGAAATCCTGTTACCCTGTGGCAGCTTGGGAATAGCTGCGGGTCATTATATTAAGAGAAATAGGAAGATGTGAGAAAACAAGTAGTGTACTATCTCACACATACACAGAGTTTGAAATGTTTTATCTCATAGAGGTTGTGAATAAAATTCTGGTAAACTAGAGGCTGGAAGAAGATATAGTGCCATTGTAATTAGCAAGTAGTGAGTTACAGTTACTAGAAATAATTTCTCACGTTCTACCTCATAAGTCATTGTAGATTTCAGTATATATTTCATAAAAACTAGGAGAAGTGATTTTGAATGTTTTCACCCCAAAGAAATAATAAAACTTTAGGGAGATGTTTTTAACTTAACTTGAATATACACAACATATACATGTACTGAAACATCACACATAAACTCACAATTTCAAATGTAAGTTAAAATACAAACTAATAAACACTTCAAAATAGCCACACACACACACACACACACACACACACACACACACACACACACACACACAGGAAATTTGAACTCTCAAACTCAGAAGTAACTTCAGTGCTGATAATTTAATCCACTGGTGATTGTTCCAGCAGAATAAAGAGCTGCATGGTTCCTCTCTCTCTCTCTCTCTCTCTCTCTCTCTCTCTCTCTCTCTCTCTCTTTCTCTCTCTCTCTCTCTCTCTCTCTCTCTGTGTGTGTGTGTGTGTGTGTGTGTGTGTGCATTTTCGGAGCACATTTTGCTCTATTTTTAGTGGGTGAGGAAATTTATTTTACATTTGTGTAACTGCGTTTAGGAATTTTTTTCGAATTTTTCCTGGGTATTTTCAGTTATAATACACATCCTGAATGTTCTCTTGTATATAATAGAAAGAGAATACATTTCCTTGCTGAATTTCAGGCTAAAAAATAAATGCATCACTACATCTGTTTCCATCCAACAAGCCAGGCAAATTCTAGGTCCAAAAAAATAAAATTTTAAAAAATGAAGTTTTAAAGTAGGTTGTTTTTAGGTCTTCCCTGGAGTTTTATGATGGTTTTCATACTGATGTGTAAGAATCATTGAAGGATTTGGGAGCAGAGAGGTTATGTTTAAATTTTTAGGTAATTTTTGTATGTACCTCCACTGAAATCACTTGCCTGTATAGTTCTTAATCTGGTTAGAAAATTATTAAAAATCTAAAATCATCTTAAGAACTATTTCAACCTCATGTTCTGTGGAGACATTTGCTATGATGGTCTCAGGCTCCTTTGGGCTCCCAGAGATGGCAGAATGAGAGTAATCACTGAGTTCAGAGAGCTCTGCGTCTGGCTTTACTGGACTAGGATCCCACTTACAGCAGCTACTTAATGAATTCTTTCAGTATGAGGCATTTCATCGGAGACAGAAGCTTCTTGATTTTTAATTGGAATTTAAATACATCATCCCCAGAGTTGGAAGATGATAGTAAAATCTGGTTGTAAAATAAAATGATAATTGGTTTTAAGACAGCCTCCTCATCAGCCAAATGCTTTCTGCAGTGTTATGATGTTTAAAATATCTCATCATCAAACAATTTAATTTTCATCATAATATAGTGTACATCAGGTAGTCATGCCCTAAATGTAATGTTTGAATAATATAAATATAACTGGATTGAATTCCTATGAATGTCAGTCCTTCAGAAAATAAGTTTTGAATACCTCAAAGAACATTCTTTTCTCTTTTTTCAAGTAAGGGGGAGGATACCCAGTCTGTAGAGAATCTTCAGAAGGAAGGAAGTGGTGCAAACAATTGAAAGAGGTCTTTATAGGGAGGATAAAGCCCTATATATGAATAAACTGCCTGGCAGACTTCACTTCACTATAATAATTGCATAACATCAAAACAGAATAAATCGGCTGTTCTAGTGAGCACAGTCCCGCATGAAAAGAATGCCATTAGTGCTTGAATCTTCACCAAAGGCAAGGGAGCAGAGTGAATGCCCTACAATCTCAGTCACTGCACTGGCCCCCTCTGAAGAACTCTTATGTGTTTGTCTGGAGGCTGTGATCATAAAGAGAAGAAGCCTAGCATTTCCTTTTTGGCTCTCAAGGCTTTATTGTTATACATAAGACATTGCTCTTAAAAAAATAATATTCTATTAATTCTTTAAGCATTCCCTCCCCATTACTCTCCCAAACTCCTCCCAGAGACACCCTCCTCCCTAGAACTCTGTGTCCTCTTTTTGTTAACAAATAGGGGTGGGGGAGAATAAAAGCTGCATATTCATTCTCATTAGAATTGTCAAAATGGTTGATACTGGGTAATTGTTCAAATCTTTCTCATTACACATGCAATTTCTTTATTTCTCAGAATCTGGTGTCTGGCACAGCAACAGGGCTAAAAGCTAGCCATGAATATAATCCAATACTCACTATAAGATATTTTTAATATCAACTGTGTACTTCCTCGGTGTCAATGTTATATATGGCTGTGCTTTGTCACGATGTCAAAAGGCTGGCCACATCTCTTTTAGGACATGATAACTTCTTAGGAATAACTGAAGAGATGATCCATCGAACAAATAAGTTTGGAGAAAAAGGATATTGGAGAGTAAGGAGTGTGTGATGGATAATGGTGGATTAGAGGATCCCTGAGGTCCATGAAAAGGGTTGAGGAAAATTAACTTCCTCCAGAACTGAGAATGGATAGCATTCCTTTCCCCTGCCATGCGCATTACAGTCCACTGCTGAACTGCTTTCCATCCTCTTTGGGGTGCGGAAAAGCGTCACAGACATCAGATTACCTTAGCCCCCTCAGCCCCAGCTCTTCTTTATACACAGGCACCTTCTTTAGAGACTGCTGTGTGCTTCCCAGCTGCAAGCTTCCCAGCTTAGCTTGTCTCCTGCACATTTAATGAAGCCCATAGGCAAGCAGAAAAGCAGTGCAGAAAGGAGGTCAGGCCAAGATGTCTCTTCCCCTTTTAGTGCAGCGTGTTTTAAATGTGACAGTCAAAGGAAAACTGAATCTGAAGCTTCATTCCTCTGTTTTCCATTCTCCACTTCTTTACCAAGAAGACTTGATTGTCACCCTTGAGCCTCTGGTTAGCCCTGAGTGTCTCTCCTATTCTCTCCTGTCATTGCTGGGACTGGGAAATGGTAGTAGAAGATGGTCCATACAATTCCTCAGGTGCTATCCTATCTCGGATTTCATAAAGGAGAGAATTATCTGTAAATCGGATTGATATCTCTGCCTTCTCTGAACTAGTCCTGCTAGAACCTCTTGATTTTTAATCTCTAGGTTAGAATTCACATTGGTGTCTTTAGATTCATGATTGAGTCATCAGATATGTTTGATTTTCCAGGTATAGTCTTGAAAAAAAAACAAACAAACAAAACAAAAACAAGAAAAATGTAGAGCCAACATTTTAAAATTTAGAGGCTTCAAATGAAACCTCATATTTCTTAATAATCTTTAGAAAAATTACTACTAGTCTATCAAAAGCCTAATGCTTCCTCATCCATATTTTTAATAAGTGTGGAACCTCTCTCTCTCCTTTTCTCTTTTGTGAATTCTATCAAATGCATACAATATTATGGAAGAAAATGTACATGGAGAACAGTGTTCTTGTATCTACTTATTTTTCATTTTCAATCACAATGCTGCTGTCCCTACACATTTTTTGAGTTAAGGGGTCTTAGTTAAAATGGGTGATATAATGATGACTACTTGTAAAGAAAATACCATAATCACAGAGACACTAGGGATGATAACTAGCTGAGCACATACTATTAATTGAGTGTCCATGAACAATGTATAATAAACACCACCATAACCTTTCACTTCTGAATAAACAAGTACAGAAAGTCCAGAAGTCCAAAAAATGCCTTTAATTTCTCCAATTCAGGCAGCTTATTTGTTATAAGTTCTGTAGTCAAATCCAGGTTTCTATGACACCCAAGGCCATACTTTATTGCTACTCACACTTGCTCCATCAAATTGTAAAGTGTCCAATTTTACAGGAGAATTCTGCTCTTGATTAAAGATTAAAATGCTTGAATAAAGATTTCTAGGATCCTTCATTCATTGTCTCTACAAAGACACTGGCAGTGACAGTTATACAAAACATAAATTTTCAACAAGAACCAACAATACCGTTTGGCATAATTATTTACTGATTTGGTTAATTATTTTACTGTGATATACTTCCTTGAATTACCAATGACTTCATGCTGAATTTGAAAGGATTTCTCCAGAGATCTCAGTTCTGAGATGTCACTTGATCTCTGGCCAGATTTTTTGAGCCAGGATTCTACACTGGAGCCTTTGAACATTGCATGCTTAGATGAACAGCCAGACTGTAGAAAAACACACCTCTGCATCATTCAGAATCCTGGAAAAAAACAGAGAGCAGCCAGAATTAGGTAACTGAAGGAGAATGAGGGAGTGAAACAAGGAATTAAGAAGTATGAGGTATTAAACCCTTAACATTGACAAGCAGAAAAGAGCAAAGGAAAGGAACAGTTACCAGACCTAGCCTAGAGATAGTACTTTGTGAGAATTGTCAGCTGAAAATACCTAAGCTTTGGGTGAGAGAAGCAGCCAGGCTGTTGTGGTGTTTCAGAGATGGGCCAAATATCTGTAGTCTGTAGACTGTAGTCTTCCTCAGGCTTGCAATATCTTGCATGTTTTGTTCATATGCCAGAAAAATGAAGAACCCACTGCTGTGACCTACAGGGATTAGCCCTTCTAAATGCAGAGTGAGTCAGACAGGGGTGGAGGGAGTCTCCAAAACCACAAATAGAAGATTCTCAGAACTCTCACCCTGGGTAGTATTTCCCATGGAAACAACTAAGAAAGTTACATTTAACTGGGGAAGATTCCAAGAAAATGTAAAAGACTCTCTCTGAATATTAATATCAAAAGTTCATAGGTATTATATACAATGTTTTTGTTTCTATCCCACTAACAGTATCGAGGGTGATTAAATCATGAATTAGTCAAGTCCTACTCTTGGGTGGTCAAGTTGGTGATAGATGAGGAGAAAATGCATTTTTTTCAAGACCACTGGAATTTAACAATGAAGAACTGCCATTTGTACAAATCACAGTAATGCTCCCCTCTATGTGAGGAGAACTTAGTACCATGTAGAAGGAAATTAAATTATCTACAACATTTTCATTACTGGAAAGTTCTTCCAAAATCTGATCCATGGTCGAATACATTTGTCCTCAAGTGGCTTATAGATCATCTGCAGATGATGCAATTTCTTTGCTTCACAAAACCTTTTCATATATGAAGCATGTCTCTTATATGCCTGTGTTGTTGCATGTCTTCATGGTGGAAACACTTCTGATAGCTTTTATCCCACCTTTCTTGAACTTGTTTTCTTAGTCTCAATCATTCTAGGCATCACTCTGTACTCTCTATGGTTCATCCGAGGCCTTAGAGAACAGTGTTCACAGGAGAACACCCTCAAAAGAGCAATAAATAGTAGCCATTTAGTTTAATAAATTCAGGACTTTATTCTCTAAGTCTGTTCCAAGAATGCTATGTATTTTAATCTATGGAAACTTCATGTCACTCTTCTGGAGCAGTCCCAACAATTATTACTATTTAATGAACCACAGAGATTTAGCAACTTGTGAAACTGCAAATTAATTAATTATTGTAGTTATTAGTAAGTATAAACTGTAAGATTAAGCCGGCGGAGCAGTCAGTGGCTTGGCAGAGG
Source organism: Lophiomys imhausi (assembly GCA_907164525.1). Classification (NCBI taxonomy): domain Eukaryota; kingdom Metazoa; phylum Chordata; class Mammalia; order Rodentia; family Muridae; genus Lophiomys; species Lophiomys imhausi. Next base: position 3,523,042 of record CAJQZJ010032362.1, on the reverse strand, counting down.
AGCGGGTGGCCTGGCCTGCATACCTTAACCAGTTGCCTGACTTATCCTGGGGAAAGAGCCCCCAGACCAACGGTGGCCTACTCCACCTGTACCCTAAACTCTCTGTTAATTAATATAAGTTGTTATATTAGGCTGGTAGAATTACCAACAGCTTGGCGGGAGATTCACCTGGGTTTGAGGGGAGTCCAGGGTCTGGAGATCCGACAGCCCGGGACTGCTTGGACTGAGGGCCTATAAGCAGCCGCAGTCTTTTCCCCAATAATTAAACACACCAAGACCTTTTAATGTTTTAATGCTTAGCCCTTAGCTGGCCAGACTCTCAATTAGCTACTCTAAATTAACCCGGATCACCTAATCCCAAACCACCATGTGCCTGCAATTACCTTCTAGCATTCTCAAGACTTCTGTCTCCTTCTGTGTCCTGGTGGAAAGAGAGAGATTCTCTGTGTGTGGTCAGGGTTCCTGTCTAATCTCAGGAAGTCCTGCCTTCCTATACTCTTTCTGCCCAGCTAATTGGCCATAGCGACTTTTATTAACCAATCAAGAGAATGCCTCAGAAGGAGCAGTAACCAGATCTCAGCATTGAATTCAAACTATTCGAAGAAGCAATGATATTAGACCTTCCCTCAACAAACTTGCTTAAAGTTACTCAGCCCAAACCCCAACAATGCTCGCTCCCATGTATGTATTTGTAGGGACTTGTAGCCAGCTCAAGACCAAGTTCTCAGCACAAATATTTATTTGCCCCAAAGGGAAAAAGTGCAGAGATAAGAGACAAAGACAAGAAATAGAGGAAGAGGGGGAAGGGAACAAGGGAGAGGAGAGAAAAACAGGGAGGGAGAGGGGGAAGGGATGTTTTCCCTGGAGGGAAAAATGACTGTTTCTGGTTAGAGAGCCATGGCCCAGAGGCAAATGGCAGTTTATGAAGATAAAAAGGGAAACACCGTGTTAGGATAAAGTGTTTAATTTTAATTGGGCATGTTAATTAGGTGAGCCAAAAAGTGCTTTGGATGGCTGAACTTCAATACTTTGGCAGCTGGACATTGGTAGTTAGTCTCAGGAGGAGGAAGTAGTCAAATGAAGGAATAGACCTTGGTGGTTAGCTTTAGGAAGGCTTTTTAGGATGTTTTTTTAGGAAGGTAGAGGGAATAAGAGAAAGGTAAGGTCTGCCAGAGCCATGTTTTCCATGTTTGAGCTGGCTAGAGTCCCCTCAGTGTGCTTGTGTTCTTGTGCTCAGCATTAAAAGGCTCATCCAAAATATATACAACTTTGAGTAAAATTTTTCTGTCATATCATGGAAATTCTTCTGGTATGAGACAACTTTTAACCATCAAACTGTCATATTGTATTAATATTAACACTAACTATATCAGCAGTGTCTCAGAAATGTATTTATTAGGAATTTAGCTTATATATTTATTATACCAATAACTACAAGGATATATAAACTATAACTAAAATGTAAAAAGCAATATAAACATTTAGCAATTGGGAATCAATTAAATAAAATCTTAAGGTATCCTCCAAAGGAATAAAAGGAAAGCATGAAAAGTTATGTTATATAGTGGTTGATAGAACACAGATACATTTATTCTGTTTCATGGAACATGTTTAAAAATATTTAAAAATCTGGAATGGGAAAGGGAAAAGTAATTAAATTAGCTAATTTAATTACTTTATATAGCAAGCTTTCTGAAGAACCCAATCTACATAATGTTGGTTCTTAACTTAGTTCTGGAATCAGACCTATCACAGAAGTGGCACATATTGGTCATTTCAATTCACATTAGAAAGGTCTATTATTTATCATGTGGTATTAAGTTCTGATGCTTACCAACATCAGAAATAGAGAGCATTCATTACCTTACCTCACCATTTGTGTGGTTTCCTCATTTTCTCTGTACATTAAATTTAAAAATAAAGTCCAGAATCTCAAGGCAAACAGCCTAGGGCATAATATTCTTTTACATGAAATACTAGAAAGTCAATTGAAGAATATATATTTAAAAAGTAAACTTCAAAAATGAAACTATCTCCCATCTTACCACTACTGATATATATCATGTTTACTTTATATTTTGTTCATATATCTCTAGGGTTTGCCATGGGAACACAAGCTTTTGTTTACATGCTTGCATTCATATTTGTACCTTTGTTGTATGCTTTTATAGTTACTAAAGTAGCATGAATATTCTCAGTTTCCTTTGTATGTTCTAGAGCAGGACATTTACCTGCCACAGATACAAGTCTGTTGTGAAGAAAGTCTGTTGAAGAAGAAAAGCTGTTGTTAATGACCAAGCAAGAAGAGAAACCAAGAATTATTTTTGGTGCTCTGGTTGCATGCTAATATTATAGTTGCTGTGAAAAGCAATCAAGGATGAGGAAGGTGAAAATGACGAAGAAGTGATTGGATATAACAAGACCTTTCAATAAGGGCTCTACAGTCATTGGGCTATTTTCAACTCCTTGAAGTAGAATTGAAGAGATCTGATAAAACTTTAGAGCATGAAGAGTTTTGTGTCTTACCAACAGTCATGAGAAAACAGAACTGACTGTGGCTGATTTCAAGTCTGGAAGTATAACTCAGAAAGACTAGAATATAAATAATCTCAGTTGTGGCTTGCTGCAAAAATCTTTGTGCTATTTCACTTTTCCATTGCTCCTGAAAATTTCTATAGACAGAAATGTGTTGTGATTCTGACTAGAAACATATATACTGGGTGCTAATCTGTTTCTACACAGTGTGCATGTCACCTTTAGACCCATAAAGACAGGGAGGGGAAATTACTGGGTGGTAAACCTTAAACTCAAATAAAAGCTCAATCCTGGAGAGGGTCAGCAGCTTCCAGTATCTGGATGCCTTCTGCATTTGAGAAGTCCATAACACCTGCCAATAAACTTTCCTTTTACATTTTTCTTAAACAATAAAATTTAATTTTACTTTTTAACAATTTTCAAATTATGATATAATTACATAATTCTCCCTTTCCTTTTCCTCCTTCCAACACCTCCCATTTATTCCCATGCTTCCTGTCAAATTTGTGGCCTTTTTGTTTTATTTGTTATACACACACACACACCACACACACACACACACACACACACACACACACACACACAGAGAGAGAGAGAGAGAGAGAGAGAGAGAGAGAGAGAGAGAGATGTTCCTAAATAAATAAGTACAACCTGTTCAGTCTGTATACTGTTACCTGGATGTACATGGTCTCAAGGCTGACCACTTGACACTGGGTAACCAATTGGGGGCTCTTCCTTGGGTAAGATTATTTATCCCATGTTCAACATTCTCCAGTTGCCCACAATCCCTGGCCTAGGGCTGGGGAAACCATGATACTTCCCTTGTCCATTGGTGGTATTGTTTAGGCAGCCATGTTGATGAGACTCCATGTGTATGCTCTTTGATATTACTAACACACTGTTCTTTGCCTCTTCTAATCTTTCCATCCCTCTTCCACAGTGATCTCTGAGTCTCAGGTATAGGGATTGTATTGTAGATGGATGAACTTTATTCATAATAAGTGCTGCTATTGTAGCATCGGGCTGTGATAGCAATGGAATCCAGGACAATAGATACATACTTCAACACAATCCTCACTGGAGTGAAGCATGTCTTGACTTGCATCCAGACCCTGCCACTTACTAGTCTAAGAAAACCAAGCACAAGGTATTAACTTCCCTAAAGTTTTTTTTTAATCCTAAAAAAAAAATGGGTATTTTGATTATATCTCCTTCAGAAAAGTGTTTTGAGAATTGAATAAGATAATATGAAATTGAACTGGCATAATATCCTACTTCACTTGAACATTTACAATAATTAAACTTACAGGGCTTTTATTGCTCACTGTCATTATGCTACAAGCTTGTCTTTTCCTTTTCATTAAAAATTTTTAGAAGGTTATGTGTGAGTATTGTATTTGCATCATTTTCACACATACCTCTACTCCCTCCAACTTCTCCTGTCTCCTGTTATGTGGGGGGGAGGGGGTTCAGTGTTGCTCTTATCTTATGTCATATGAATAGGTCTAACCACTGGGATTGGACTAGACAATCTATCAAGTTCATCCCTGGAGAAAACTGGTTTTCCCTCTCTCAATTGCTATTGACTGTTCATATTTCTTCATGTAGGAGTGAGAGCCTAGCGAAACTTGCGCATCAACTGACATGGCTATTATGCAGCTCTCATGTAAGCAACCATATTGCTCCAATTCTATGGGTGCCACTTCCTGCCTTATCTGGGATATCTAGAATATCCTAGAATTATCTGGGAGAAGGCATGCTTGTCCTCTGACTCTTCCTTTCTTTCTGCTCCCTCTTTCATGAATTTCCCTGAGAGTGGGGTCTAGGGGCTGCATGGTAGATGTATCAGTTGCAACTTGGAATTCCCAGTGTCATCTGTTCACTGTATTTTGACCATTTGTGGATCGCTTTAATAGTCTCTATCTGCTGCACAAAGAAGAGGAGCTATACTACCTGTGGTATAAGGATAAGCATTTAGAATAGTTAGAAATACATTAGAGGAGCTCAGGGAGTCTTGTGGAAGAGACAGGAGAAGGATAGAAGGACCCAGAGGGGACAAGAACTCCACAAGAAGACCAACAGAATCATCTAACTTAGGCCCAAGGGGGTTCAGAGAGACTGAAGCACTTATCAGAGAGCATACATGAACTGGACCTAGACCACCTACACATATGTAACCAATGGGTTGCTTGGTCATCATGTGGGTCCTCTAGCAAATGGAGCAGGTCTTTCTCTGACATGGACTCCGATGCATGCTTTTCAATCACTTCCTTATAATGACGCTGCAGTTCCTGTCCTCAGTGGAAGAGTGAGATGTGCTCAGCCCTGATTTCCTGGGGTGGGGTGGAGAGTTCTTCCCTTTTCTGAGGAGAAGGGGAGAGGGGATAGGGGGAAGAGGGCATGACCCTGAGGAGGGGAGGGAAGGAACTATGATTAGGATGTAAAATGAATAAATAAACTTATATAATAAAAAAAGTTAGAAATTATATTGCTTTCAGAAATTAGCAATAATATGTTCTCTTTTCTAATCTATAAACTTTTTCCAGCCATAACTGGTTATATTTACAACACCAGACATAAATTCTCTTCAATGGAGTGTGTCTTATATACAATCAGATAACCCTTGGGGATGTCTTGCCATGGTGGTCACTGCTGTGGTTTGTAGGCTTTATATCTGGTAAGACTACTGATTGCTTTTCTCACTTGGTGGTTTGCATGGCACCTTTGGATACTGTGAGAGCTTGTCCTCTGAGGAGTGGTTTCCAGGTCAGCTCTGGTTTAATTCCTCCATTTTTCCATATCTGAAGTGTGTGGTATTTCTGACAATAGATATTTATATTCAAGTTCTCAGAATCACCAAAAAGCAATGGCAATAGCATGAAATGTTTTGAGAGGCTCTTGGACTCCCTGGGCCAACAAGTCTAAAAGACATTCTCTATGCCTGACACTGTTTTTTTTTTTTGTCATGTATTTTTTTGGCTTTGGCAGAGAACATTATTATCCTTTTGGCACAAATATATTTAAACTATAAATACACATACATATTATATATGTATTTTAAGTTGAGACTATGAAATCATGTTTCCCTAATAATTTTTAAGCATCTTTAGTATTATTTACCTCTTCTTTCTCACCCTATCTCTCTCCCTCCCTCCCCTCACATTATCCTTCTGCATTACCAGTCCTTCCACTTCTTCATTTAAAGTCCTCTCTCCTATTTTTTTTCTATTTGGGGAACATCAGAGTATATACCATCTCACTTACTGCAGCAAACACTCATGTACAGGAAAAGAATATTTCATCTTCTGCCAGTTGAGATGTTTTAAATGAGCTAAAGCAAGAAGCCAATGCAGTAAAATAGTGTGTGTGTGTGTGTGTGTGTGTGTGTGTGTGTGTGTGTGTGCATGCACATATGTTAAAAAAAGGTATGGTTGGTCCTAATGGTATGACTGTCCCTTTTGGCTTAAAAATACACAATAGAAACTTTTCACATCTTGTTCCTTCTCACCAACATTATTTTTTAAATTTCCTTAAGCACACTATCCCCCATTCACTTTCATCTTATGACACCCCAGAGCAAACACCTAAAAGAAGGGAATAAATAATATATGCCTTGAGATTGAATAAGATACTTTTCTGAGTTCCCCATAATGCAATGTTGTTCTCACAGAGTGACTTGTTATCAAGGGCAAACCTGGCTTTGTTTTGGGTCAAAATTGTTATTACAAGAATATATTTTATTCTACAATACAAAATAGACACAGATCATTGAATTAATTATACTTGTTTTAATAATGCTCATGTCCAGATCCATATTCCCAGGTATAGATACAAGTGATGCACCAGAAACTACAATTTGCCCAGAGGCATGAGAAGCACCTCCTCTTCTGCTGTTTTGTACCCTCTGAACTAATGGACACATTCAAGAATATTTATATCCTTAACTGACTGTACACTCTGGTGGTGCATATAGTTAATTGATAAATACAGACATGTGAAAAGTTCTATCTAGAGCATGCAGAATAATAGGATGTTCAGAGATCGTGTGACAGTGTGAAGTGAATGTTAGGAAAGACTTTGTGAAAGTATTTCTTGAGCTAAGATTTGTGTACAAAGAAGAGACAAGCTGTATCCTGAAGGGAAGTGAACAAGGAGAAAGTGGTTGTTTCAATCTGCTCAAAGTGGACTCACTAAATGCATAACCATAATGGACAAATAGAAAGCCTGTCCAGCTAGAGTGGTCAGTGATGGAGTATAGGGACATTGGAGGTCAGAGAAGATGTTGAGAAGGCTTCTACTGCATCCTACTTGCAGACTATTTTGATGCATGATGCCCTGTTTTTTCATTTGTTAATCTTTGACTAGAATATTTGGAAGTGAGAGATAGGGTGTGAGTGATGCAAAGGCCCATAGGGGAGTCTCATCAACACTCCTTAAGCAGTACAGTGGGATCTTCTACAGTGTTATAACAGACATAGGTCAATCCAGATTAGAGTCCACACTCACAGTGTCTCACTGTTATCTTCAAATACAGGATATAAAAAGAGTACACTTGAGTGGGTTTTGTCTAAACATAGGTCCATCGCCTGCAAAATGGGGCCAATAGCAGCAGCCTATCGGTCTCAGCAAAGTTTCACAGCACCAAGCTGCAGCAGAGTGATAAACACATTAAAACCTGCATTTCTGAGATAGAGTGTTTTTAATATTTGCACACTTTCCTCATTTACACAGCAGATGACAGGAGCGCTTTCCTTGAAAGCCAGCTTTCTGCTCATGGCCATGAGTGACTCCTTGACTCATTTTCAAGACACAAATCATCTCTCTTTCCTCTTTTCTGTGTGCCATCATGATACGAATGGATGAAAGGTCACCAGTTTCCTCGATGTTTATAATCAGCATGGTTAGTTTTTTTCAACTGGTCAGAAAATGTCAAGCCCATCAGTAGCATTCCCACTTCATTACCTAATGTAGCCTAATGTTATGTTTGGTGATCAAATAAAATGGAACATTGAAGAATGTCTGGGAATAAGACCAAGAATATTTCTCAAATCACCTCCATCACATTGAGCTGATTATCTTTTCTCAGAAAAATAACCTCATGACTATGCCAAATAACTGTATAATTTTTTTTGCAAATAGCCCTGAGCTATGCTTTTAAAAACAAACAAACAAACAAACAAACCTTTGAACCATTACATAATCATCTCTGATGGAAAACATTTACTAGGTATTTAATATGTGTGATGCTCTACGATGAACATTTTGAATAAACAGCCTTATGGAGTGCTTGGGAATTCTCAAGGGAAAGGACAACTATTTCCATTTTGCAAATGACAAAACCGATGCTTCTCACTCTGGGAAAGGTCACTGTGCCTATGAGCACTCAGTGATTGAGATTTTAGGGTTAAATATGGAAACATACCTTCCCTGCCTTTAATAGCTTGAAATCAAGAGAAAAGATAATCAAGGTGTAAGTGGCAGTAAAAGAACATGCTATCACATTCAGACATGCATGCAATGCCATGCCATATTGCATCAGTCCTGACGAAGCATGTTCTAGAATTCCCTTTTCATAGAAAGGTACCAGAGAGGTGGAGATAATGAGAAGAAAATGCGATGACCTTAAGACAGTCCCTATCAGGGCCCTCTGTGACCTAGTCTTTGGCTATTTCTTATATTCTTAGAAATGTATTTTTACATCTTCATGATGCAGGACACAGAAGTTAATACAAAGGCACGAAGAAAGGCGTACCATTTTCTTAGTCCCTGAAGTAGAGATTGCCACTGGACACTTTGAATGAAAACATATGCCTGGCATAACACAATAGCAATAAAAGTGACAGCACTTATTTAGAATAAAAAAGAAACATGCTGCAGGTGAGAAGTCCCCAGCTTAGTCTAGCATAACTCAGACGACTCAGGAAGAGTCAAACATCCCTTTACTACTTTTACATACGATTTCCAAAATATTCTCACAGGAAAAAAACCACTCCAATATCAGAGTTCCCAGGAGAAAATGTCACCAAATATAAAACAGTAATGGTGTTAGAGAATAGTATAATTTTAATGATTCGTTAAATAGGTTAGGCGAATACTGCAACATTTGTCCCATTTTTCACTAATTATTTTCTTTTCCTGCTGATAAAATGCTAAGCCCTAAGCTGTTGAAGAATAATTTTGTCTTTTTTTAATAACTCAGCATTATTTATATCCCAATAAATCTAATACCCTAAAGCTGATGCTGAAATAATTCTTCCAAGCACCAGAGAGATTTTTGTTTTTATTTTCCTGTGTGGAGAGGAAGCACATTCCTTGTGCCCAGACACAGCAAACATCACTTGACAAGGCAAACAACTGGGTGGGCATGAGCTGATAAGGAGTATATCAAACCTTAGAAAATCAATAGACAAAAACAAACATGCTTGTTATTAGACCTATGATATTCCAGACTTAAAATAAAAACAGGAGTGTCAACAAACTGACAAGAAAAATAACGAAGAGAGGCAACCTGTGTGGGGATGTGGTCCCCTGAATTGTGCCCTCCAGCTGCTCTGACACTCAGTAAGGACAAACATTGAAGAGAGTGGATGAAGCACACTAGCCTGTTTTGTTAAGTAGAATAACTAATTATTTTGAAAACATGTTTAGTAATACAGTACACAAAAGTCATAAGTATCTGTAGGGGAAAAAAATGACAAATTACAGCTCTAGGAAGCAATTTCCACATGGCTAACAGTGAATCAGTCCATTTTGGTTGAGTATCCAGCTAGTGACCTGGGTTTTCACAAGTGACTTTTTCTCTAAGCTTAGGGTTGTTCGTTTGTTTTTGCTTTTACCATGCAATGGGTCTAAGAGCATCTTTGTAATGAGGCTGCCTCTTCTCTTTGTCCCTTGTGATACCTTTACTCTGAAGTTGAGCTCTTCAAGATTAACAGGCTGCCTTGCTTCTGAATTTTAGCTAGAAATAGCCAAGTGAGATACCAAAGAAAGAAAATGGTGACATATGAAAGATACATATTTCTTCCTTTGGGTTGCTTTGCCTATAATTCTTTTTCCAGCCAAAGATCCAGTGAAATGGGTTTTATTTACAGTTCTGGCCATTTGTTCTAGATTTTTGCAGTAGCCTCTTTATTTCCTGTTGGGTCCAAATGGTGGCAACTGATTGAATTTGTTCTCCCCAGGTAGAGTGCTTCACCATCTCTGCTAACTTCTCCCAATTCTAGTCAAAACATTCTAATTCATAACTTTGTCCCAAACTCTTAAATTCACCTTATGTGAATGTTGTGTTATCTTCCTACTGTAATCACAGAGGGTACAACAGGAAGAGTTGAGAAAACAGAGCGTCAGATGGAATTCTGAGTCTGGGTCCCTTACATATTTTCAAGAAGCACAGATATTGTCCTTGTAGGAGATAAAAGGATCCCTAGCATTCCAGGGAACAGGGGAACATTATTTTATTTGAGCTATTACTGAAGATAAGTTAAAATGAAGAACAAACAGGAAGGAAGAACTTAAGTGATCAACTGGTTAAGATTTGTCATAACAATACTGAGAAGAATGTCTGAGGGTACTTAGCTGCTTCTGATATTTCAGAGATGTTTCTAAAACTGGACTTTCTTAGAAAAAGCACTGGGCTTAAGTTTTCAACTTCCTATTTCAGCATTAATGATGACTTTATGGTGACCATTTTTCTCTTTGTAGTCACAGGTCTGATAGGTGTATAATAGAATTCATAGCCTGCTTATGTCCTGATAGCAATAGGAAGTAAAAACGTAACACAGGAGAAGGGTAAGGCTACATTTGGGCAGAACACAGATGAAGTTAAGAATTCTGCATCGCTAACTCTCCCTAAGAGGAAGCCATTTTGAACACAAAACCAATTTAAATCCTAGCATAGCTCAGGATACATTGACTTTAGAGCATGGCTGATTACTATGGGAAAAAGGAGTTAGGAGAGAGTACACGAAGCACTTATAGTGTTAGGTTGTAAAAATAAAATATAAAACTGTACAGTGCCAAATAAATTCATTTAGGTATATGTACTTTATCAAGAATAGAATCAACAGTCTGTTTGGTTTTCTAGTTAAACTCAGATTCAGTGGTGACCTAAAGGCTATTTTTTCACATTGTGGAAATATGAGAATTTCCCTAGGGTGGTAGAATGAGTCCCACTCATGTAGCCTGCCAGGCCATACCAAATCAACATAATCACAGGCAGATACAGAAGACTTTTCCTTTACCAAAGCTTTGAAAAATGCCTATGAAAGCCAATAGTACCATATATGCTGGCTGACCCCTGGACTAGGCATGACTGCAGATGTTATGAAGGAGGTCACTTTCCTATCTTTGGAGATAAATAGGTTCCTGAGACACTAAATCCTTCATACTGAAGATAATGGTTTCACATCACTGCACAAGGCATGCTGATTGTTCAGCGAAGGTGCAGGAATAAGATTCATGGGTAATGGGTGACAAAATAAAATACTGCAATTACAAATCAAGACACCATGACCAGTTACAGAACTAAGGATGACAGTAGCTATATTTTTTCATAAGTAGATTCTCTTCTTTCTGCCTCACAGAGGGAGCAGTGGTAGTCACTGTCATTTGAAGGATACACTTGTGGTTAAGCATCTCTCTACTCTGTTTAGATTCAAATGACTGCTTTATCTTTGGACCCCAAGGATCTGATAATGACAATGTATATTGTGTTTTCCTTCATCATCCCTCATTGGATTGTCTTAATATCATTCACACCATTGTAAGATGCCTCTTTTACAATCCCTTTATCTGTCACACTTTTGTGTAATGTTTCTTTCTGGACACTTGACAAATATACTGTCTCATCATGTTATTGTAAACACAAATCATTAGCAAGGACTAATTCCTTAGAATGGTGTCTGGTATCATTGGTGACTGATATTAGAGAAGCTTGGTTATTATTATCACTTTATTTTTTTCCAAGATTTTTTTCCTTTATTTTTTATTTCTTCAAGTTACATCTCAATCGCAGTCCCTTCCCTATTCCCCCTCCAGTCCCATCCTCCCACCCTCAACCCCCCATCTTCTTCCCTTTTTTTTTCTTTTAAGTTTAAGGTATATCTTATTTCCCCCTACAGTTTCCCCTTTCAGTCCAACAAATGGCTCTTTCTCTTATAATAATAAATACAATACAGTACAACAGAGGTAATTAGGCCACAGTTATGAGGGTTATTTGGCTTAACGTACATTCCCAATGACCAGTCCATATGTATTTGGTACCTGACTTTAACATTCTACTACTTAACCATCTCCATGAGTTTAAAGTTCTATATCTGACTCAACATTCATACTAATTGCAACACAATTTTAAAAGTATCTTCTTAGAGGTATACCACTCTCTTGACTCCTAAACAACTCAAAATTTAATTAGGAGACTCTATCTATCTGTTCTTCAATCATCTCAGAGACCTGAGAGGGATAAATATATCTGATTTTATAGGAAGTACAGGGTCTGCAGCTTCCTAAACTAAGAAATGACATACCGATTTTGATTTCGGGGTCAACAGTCAGAAGGCGGCAAGTGCTGCAGGACGTTGTACAAAGGGCACGACTCCTTCTAAATCTCACTCAGCTACACAGGGACCATGGAAGATGCCTGGGCAGGATGCCCCTTCCAACTCTCGGACACGCTCGGAAGCCTCTGGACCCAGGAATCAGGATAACCCTTTCCCCCAAAAGGAGAAATATCCTGTAAGTTCCAACCTAATACCCAGAGAGCAGATTCAGAAACCACACAGAGATAATCCCCACCTGCTGGGCACTCCCAGGTCTCACACAAACGATCCAATTATCTGGGAAAGGTTGCGACCCTTGGAAGTGAAGTAGCTCCACTGCAAAGCGCCTTCAGATCCAAGTCTGTGACATCACAGGCCAGCTTCCAAGCCTGGAGAATGGCAAGGTTATTGGAGCTGAACTGCAGATTTACCCCCTACAGGAACCAACCCCAGGCAAACTGTGAGATATTTGAAACTGTCCTATATCGAACTTTTGTACTAGTAAGGGCCCTTCCGGCAGGAAATCAGAGCTTACTTGTGCAAGGCTCTGCCACCTGAATTAATTAGGTCCCCACCTGGGAGGCAGGACTGAATGACTCTCCTTATATGGGTGGAGTAAGGCAACTCCTACACCACAGTGCCCCCTTTGGACCCAAGTCCAGAAGACAGCAAAAAAAAAAAAAAAAAACCCCCAGGCCAGAGGGCAAAAAAAAAAAAAAAAAAAAAAAAAAACACACACAGAGTGAAATGTCTCCAACAAAAGAAAGCAACGCTATTCTGTCAAGCCCGAACCACCTCACCACAACTGAAACACATGAAAACGATGACAATTCTACATTATGGAAATTGATAAAGTCCCTTCAAGAAGAACTTAAAACTATGAAGGAATTCAAAGAAGCCACAATTCTACAAGTCAAAACAACAAATAACATCATTAATGAGCTCCAAGCCAAGGTGACCCAGCATGAACAGGAAAAGGATAAAGCAATGAAAGATCTCCAGACAAAAACAAGCAAACTGGAGAAGGAAATGTACAAAACGAACACTACCATTCAAAACATGAAAATAGAAATGGAAACAATAAAGAAAACACAGTCAGAGTTAAAAAAGGAAATGGAGAATCAAGAAAAGAGAACAGGAACTACGGATGTGAGTATGAAAAATAGGATGCAAGAGATGGAAGACAGGATATCAGGCATGGAAGATTCGATGGAAGAAATCAGTACAACATCCAACAAAAATGAGAAGGCTAAAAAATCTCTCACCCATAACATCCAAGAAATCAAGGACTCAATGAAAAGACAGAACCTAAGAATTATAGGCATAGAGGAAAGAGAAGACTCCCGACTCCATGGTCCAGGAAATATCTTCAACAAAATCATAGAAGAAAACTTCCCAAACCTAAAGAAAGAGATGCCAGTAAAAATCCAAGAGGCTTACAGAACACCAAACAGATTAGATCAGAAAAGAAACTCCTCTCGCCACATAATAATAAAAACTCATACCAGTGGCTTCCTGGACAGTTCCCATTTTCTCTCCATACATTACAGCATCGATCTTCAGTCATTTGGCCCCGCTTCTCTGACAGACATTGATTGTAGAGCAGGGGTTATGAAGGACTTACCTACCCTGTCTTGGCAGAGCTAGGCTGTCAACTTACCTGCTTCCAGGTTTTGTCCTTTTTGGACAGCATTCTGTCTACAGTTGGAGCAAGGGGCTTTTCCTACCAAGAGATAGGCTTGCGACTAATTCAATCATCTCCCACTGGAGATTCTTCGATGCTCATCTTCTACTTGGAGGAGAATAGGGGGTGCTGTCAGGAGTTGATATGACTTGATATAAAAAAATCTAAAGCTACGAAAACATCTTTGAATGCCATATTCTGCAGATCTCTTGAGGTTTTTGAAGAGGCCCTATCTATCTCTTATATTAGGGTAAGCAGATGTTGCTTTCTCTTAGCAGGTTTATTTCTGATTAGCTTAGCAAGTAACTAAAATAGGCTGTCATATTACCTAACAGAACGACCAGCTAGCATAACCATTAGTTTGCATTTCTTAATTATCCTAAACATTTTATGACAGTTAGTAGTAAAAGGCCAAAACATCACATTTCATTTTTTTTCTTTACCTCCTAACCCTTCCATCCCATTTCTCTGGGGTGGGGTGTCCTTATATAACAGTCCCTCATCTCAGTTGAGAGGTCGTATGAGCGCCAAGAGCCTCTTCATTCATTGGGGATCTACGAAGCAGTACCATCAGTGAAAAGTATCTCGTTGCCCGGGAGAGAGAACTACTAAACAAACAAATCAATAAGCACACAATAGATAGAAAAGACTAAAAAATAGAAAAAAATATAACTAATATATAAAAATAAATTAAAAGTAAAAATAAGAAGTCTATGTCCAAGTTCCATTTGGTATGTTAGTTGTAGTATTGATACCTTCTACTATATAGCTAAAATCCTACTATAAGTGAATAGATGCCATATGTGTCCTTCTGAGTCTGGTTAGTTCACTCAGGATGAGTTTTTCTAGTTCCATCCATTTGGCTACAAATTGCATAATTTCATTGTTCCTGATAGCTGAATAATATTCCATTGTGTAGATGTACCACAGTTTTTTAACCCAATCCTCGGTTGAGGGACATCTGGGTTGTTTCTAGTTTCTAGCTATTACAAATAAGGCTGCTATAAACATAGATGAGGAAACTTCCTTATGATTCCGTGAAGAGGCATTTGGGTGTATACCCAGAAATGGTATGCCTGGGTCCTGAGGCAGAGCTATTCCAAGTTTTCTAAGATATTGCCAGACTGACCTCCACAGTGGTTGCACAAGCCTGCATTCCCACCAGCAATGGAGTAGGGTATCCCTTTCTCCACACCCTCGCCAGCATGTGCTGTAATTTGAGTTTTTGATCTTAGCCATTCTGACAGGTGTGGGATGGAATCTCAGAGTCGTCTTGAGTTGTATTTCTCTGATGATTAAGGATGTTGAGCATTTCTTCAAGTGTCTCTCAGCCATTAGGGATTCGTCCATTGTGAATTCTCTATTTAGCTCTGTCCCCCATTTTTTGATTGGATTATTTGTTTCTTGGCATTTAATTTCTTGAGTTCTTTGTAAATTTTGGATATTAGCCCTCTGTCAGATGTGGGGTTGGTGAAGATTTTCTCCCAGTCTGTAGGCTGTCGTTTTGCTCGAATGACAGGGTCCTTTGCCTTACAGAAGCGTTTCAGTTTCATGAGGTCCCATTTATTGATTGTTGATCTCAAGTCCTGAGCTGTTGGTGTTCTGTTCAGGAAGTTGTCGCCTGTGCCAATTAGTTCAAGGATTTCTCCCACTTTGTCTTCTAGTAGATTTAATGTGACCGGCCTTGTGTTAAGGTCTTTGATCCACTTGGACTTAAGTTTTGTACAAGGTGATAAGTATGGGTCTCACTTCATTCTTTTAAAAATGGACATCCAGTTGGACTAGCACCATTTGTTGAAGATGCTGTCCTTCTTCCATTGTGTGGTTTTGGCTTCTTTGTCAAAAATTAGGTGGCCATATGCGTGTGGGTCTATTAATGGATCTTCAATTCGATTCCATTGATCTACTGGTCTGTTTCTATACCAATACCATGCTGTTTTTACAACTATTTCTCTGTAGTACAGCTTGAAATCTAGGATGGTAATACCTTCAGATGTTTATTTACAGTACAGGATTGATTTAGCTATTCTGGGCTTTTTGTTGTTCCATATGAAATTGAGGCTATCTCTTTCCAAGTCTATAAAAAATTGTGTTGGTATTTTGATAGGAATTGCATTGAATCTATATATTGCTTTTGGTAGGATGGCCATTTTTATTATGTTGATCCTACCTATCCATGAGCATGGGAGATCTTCCATCTTCTAAAGACCTCTTCCATTTCTTTCTTCAAGGGCTTGAAGTTCTTGTTATACAGGTCCTTTACTTGCTTGGTTAGAGTTACCCCCAGGTATTTTATGTTGTTTGTGGCTATGATGACGTGGGTTGTTTCCCTTATTTCTTTCTCAGCCCAATTGTTTGTTGTATAAAGAAGGGCTTCTGATTGTTTTGAATTAATTTTGTATCCAGCCACTTTGCTAAAGGTCTTTATCAGCGGTAAGAGTTCTCTGGTGGAACTTTTGGGGTCGCATATGTATACTATCATATAATCTGCAAATAGGGATAATTTGACTTCTTTGTTTCTGATGTTTATCTCCTTGATGTCCTTTAGTAGTCTTATTTCTCTAGCAAGGACTTCAAGTACTATATTGAAGAGATATGGTGAAAGTGGACATCCTTGTCTTGTCCCTGAGTTTAGAGGAAATGCTTCAAGTTTCTCTCCATTTATTTTGATGTTGGCCACTGGCCTGCTGTATATTGCCTTTATTATTTCGAGGTATGACCCTGTATGCCCGTTCTCTCCAGAACTTTTAGCATGAAGGGGTGTTTATCTTCAATAGTGAGGTGTGTTTCTTGTATACAGCAAAAAGATGGGTGTTGTTTATGGATCCAGTCTGTAAGTCTGTGTCTTTTTATTGGCGAGTTGAGTCCATAGATATTGATGGATATTAGTGACCAGGGGTTGTTATTTGCCATTATTTTGGTATAGCTGGCTGTCTTGTGTTTCTCTTTTGTTTAGTTGCTGTGGAGGTTTCTATTTCCTCTGTTTTCTTGGGTGTAGTTATCTTCTCTGTGTTGGAATTATCCTTCTAGGATCTTCTGTAGGGCTGGGTTTGTGGGTAGATATTGTTTGAATTTGATTTTGACATGGAATATCTTGTTTTCTCCTTCTATGTTGATAGAGAGTTTTGCTGGGTAAAGTAGTCTGGCTGGGCATCTATGATCTCTTAGGACTTGTAGTATATCTGACCAGGCCCTTCTAGCTTTTATCGTTTCTGGGGAGAAGTCAGGTGTAATTCTGATGGGTCTGCCATTGTATGTGACTTGACCTTTTTCTCTTACAGCTTTTAATATTCTTTCTTTGTTCTGTACATTTGGGGTTTCAATTATTATGTGGCGAGAGGAGTTTCTTTTCTGGTCTAATCTGTTTGGTGTTCTGTATGCCTCTTGGATTTTTATTGGCATCTCTTTTTTCAGGTTTGGGAAGTTTTCCTCTATGATTTTGTTGAAGATATTTCCTGGACCTTGGAGTCGGGAGTCTTCTCTTTCCTCTATACCTATAATTCTTAGGTTCCGTCTTTTCAATGAGTCCTTGATTTCTTGGATGTTGTGGGTGAGAGATTTTTTAGCCTTCTCATTTTCTTTGGATGATGTACTGATTTCTTCCACTGAATCTTCCATGCCTGAGATCCTGTCTT
>CAJQZJ010032362.1:3463401-3475652 GCA_907164525.1 Lophiomys imhausi | reverse complement strand
AGAAAACTCCACAGCTGCAGCTGTTATTGTGAGATGCTTGATTTTTCTTCCCCAGCATTTACAGGACTCCAGTTGTATCTTCTGCTACAGCTCTGTTCTCTGTGAAGATCCCTTTATCTTATGTAGCCTCCAACTCCAGGAGATTTTGATGAATGTCATTGAGGTTTTCAGATGTGCGAGGGGATGACATCCTATTGATGTCTCTTGGCTAATACACACTTCCTCTGGGAAAGATGATTTTTATCAAATTGCTTTTTGTGTGCCTTCAAAGAACAAACAAAAGAAATTGAAACAATTATTCAGAAATTCTAGACTTTAAGAGAAACAGCTGCTGATGATAATGAGTTAGGATTTTGTTCTGAACTGTGTCACCATTAATCACATTTCCTAGATAAGTTCTTGAACCTCTGAGTTGGCTCCAGTGGATATGACAGTGAGCAGAATACTGGAGCTGGCAATGCAGGAGACAGTTAATTCAGTAACTTAATAAATCAAGTGAAGTTGCTTTTGGAGTATAGCCTCTGATCATAGGATTTATAAGTGCTCACATAGGGCACTTCATCTTTCTAATCATTGCAAACTTAAGTGATAGCTATTTTCCTAGCCTTAATTTGGGCCTTCTCCTTAAACTCTGAGAAAAAGAGAGAGAGAGAGAGACTGTGTGTTTGTGTGTGTGTGTGTGTGTGTGTGTGTGTTTGTGTGTTTACAATAGGGTAAAAGAAAAGAGATTTGTGAAACAAATATTGCCTGGGTTAATTTCATTATTTCATTGAGAGTGTTTGAGGGACCTCAAATTATTTTCTTTCTACTCTTTAGGTGACTAAAAGGAATCAGTGCCTGTCTGTCAGTCACCATCTGCTATAGCAAACAGAAGAATGTACATGTTGCTTTCTCAATGGTTGGACCCATGTGCTTCCCAGTGAAAAAATTTCAACTTGTAAACACACAACAGCCACTTGATGATAAAGTATGGGCATCAATGGGAGAAATGGTGTGGTGGCAAACTGCCAAGTCAACACCTTCCAGGTCAGTTTGTGAAAGCTCGGCACTAGTAAACTCTTCTTGCTTCTGAAAATGGAAAGAAAGAATGAGCCTGGAATAATGTTTTATTACTAGTAAGGCAGCTAAGGTAGAAAGATGGTAAAATGGGAGACATGAGCTCCATTTCGCTAACATTGTTAATACAAAGATGCAAAAGAGGGCCCTCAGAAACACCTACCAGACTTCAATTTTAAAAAAATCAGCATCAAGATACGAAAAAAATATTTAGTATCAAGAATCTCTATAGGGACTTAGAGTAGAGCCAGTCATTAACAGCTAAAAATGTACTCTAGCATAAAGCTCATATTCTGTAGATAAGGAAAAAGATGGAAGCAAATAGTGTGCAAATAATAAAATGTCAGTTATGATATGTAACATGGAGACAACAAAGGGCTGACTAACATAAAAAGGGCAGTAAAAGAAAACAGGCCCAAAGTACTGACAGTGAAGGGACACTGAGCTGAGTTCCCACTGACCACAAGTTTGTCATGAGTTGCCACATAAATTGTTTGTTATCACAGAAACCACTTATGTGGACAGCCTGTGTGTGAATAAGTTAGGAGAAGCGAGGTCAGAATAACTGGTCAGTGGGATATTGTCAAAGAAAAAATTTACTAGACAAATTTAAACATATAAGGAAGACAGTATTTTTAGGTTTTTTTTAATATAAAACTATTTGTATATGTTTGTGTCTACTTTCAGGTTTATAGACATGAATAAAGTATCTTAGGAGGCCAGAAGTGGATGCTGGAATCCCTGGAGCTTGATTCCCAGGTGGCTGTGAGCTATCCCACATGGTGCTAGGAATAGAAATCAGGTCATCTACAAGTACAGTACATACTCTCAACTGCTGAGCCATTCAACCCTGATTGATTGTTGAAGTGTCTTCTACCTGGTTAGCCAATACCTTGTCTCTGAAAGGATCCCAGATCACAAGCCGTCATAATACTGAAACAGAATTAATGATCCAGCCAATCCAGCTGTCATTGTTCTCTGTGAGCATTGTCATACGTAACTTTTTCAAAAGAAAATTTAAAAAAGTATCCAAGTGTCTCTCATTACAAGCCTCCTCTGGAGGAAATAACCTTCGACTATTTGTTTGCCTGAATTCATTCTACAAATCCTCAGCTTTCTTTATACTCCCGGAATGAAGATTCACAATTTCAATCCTGTACTTCATCCCTTGAGAGAAAACAATCCATATGTCCATCTACTGAGATAGGGAGTCATGTTTTACCTCTCTTCTAACTCGATGTATTAGATCATACATCATACTATAAGTCTCTCTATAAATACAATTTTCACGCCTCAATGAAGTGGGAATAAACATTTGTTATTTATTCTTCTCTCCAATATTTAACATTTATCTTCTCTAATCACTGTGCATCATTTCTGCTTCACAGTGAGATGAACACAAGCAAGTATATTGAACAAAATAGTGGGAAGCCATGTTTGGATTTCATGTCTATGGTTCTCCGTGTTCTGGGAAGCTGTGACCTTGTTGGGTACCACACTGGAAGGGCATGCTTCTCCATCGGAAGATCCGAACTCAGTCAACTTCTGGGCAGAAAAGGAGAAGACACTGAATGAGAACCATGTCACAGGATATCCAGTCTGGCTAGAGGGGTGGGAGAATGGGTTTTCTCCAACTCAAAAGTGTTACATCCATCAGATACACAGGCAGGAGAGGGTCACAGCTATTTCAGCTAAGCTGCTGGCACCAAGCCAGGTGGCACAAGGGAATTCAGGGCTCCAAAACCAACCAGGTCAGGTGGCAACAGAAGGCCAACGTGGCTCAGGTAGTGTGGCTGTTTTGGGGAGCAGCAGCAGTTCCCTGCCCGTGACAAACACTGCAACTTCATGTGGACAAGCAACAGAAGCTCACTGTCTCGAAAGAGATTTGGTGGCTACCAAGGCTGGTCACAACAACTGGGGGAGGTGATTGAGATGCGAGCCTGAACGGTAAAAGTGGCAACAAGGCGGAAGTGGGAGTTTGTACACCGGATACCCGAAAGTGAGTTCTGGCTGCCAACAGGGCAAGCTAGGCAGACAGATCCAACAATGAATTCTTTTGGGAGGAAGAGGATCTTTCTTCCCAAGTGTTACAGCCTAAAATAAGCAAAGAGTCTCAGATGATCTTTGATGAAGTGGATTGTGGAATGAATGATTTATTTCGTAAACAGGGACATTATAAATCCTGGGCAGTGGGAGGGGTTTGGGAGTGAATGTGTTTGATTGGCTGCAGCTAGAAGTGCCAGGAATGCTTCATTTACATGCAGCAGCACGGTCTTATCTTAAGAAGGGAAACACAGTACCTTATTATCCTATGGGCAGTGAGGTGGGGAAAGAACTCCAGGTATGGTTAGAGGCATGGACGAAGGTCATTGGTTAAAAGCTGAGACATTATGATATCTCATTGTCAAGAAGAGGGATTTCCAGGAATCCCAGGTACAGCTGAACAGGTTTCTTATCAGTAGAAAGGGATGGACCTGTAATTTCTCTGAGGGCCATAGAGAATATTGAGTTTCCCGAGATCACACAGAGGAGGGAACCTCACTCAGAAAGGGTGTCTGACATTTAGCACTGAACTCAGGGACTTTCTGGTAATGTCAGACTTTGACCTTAAAAGCAGTGTATTCTGACACATGCCATTGAAAACTAACCCTCCCTAATATGTTTTTTTTTCCTATTTAGAACACTAAAAGTCAATAACCACAAGAGTCTGTACAATTGTTAAAAGTTGGGGTACTGGGAAAAGAAACATGGGGTGCTAGAACAGAGTATTTGCCGGTTGGAATGAGAGATAACAGTGAATGTATTTGCTTTGGAATAATGAGTGATGAGTGACTGTATACCATATTTTCTCCGTGAGATTTCTAATATGGTTCTCTGTATGTCCCAGGAACCTCAGTGCCCATCTGTCAATCCAGAAGATATCTCTGTGGTGAGCAGTGCTCCCTTTCAGCTGTTTTAAAGGAAATATTCCTCAGGGATTTCTTTCCCACTCCTAATTATCCACTTCAATCTTTCTGGAAAATGTTAAGCACCAAATTTATCATGCTACAAAACATTTTTTAAATTGTTAATAGATTAACTCAATATTATCATTGTTTTTCATAGGCTGGCAACAAGGTTGCCTTCTATCATTAGAACTCTGGGACAGATTTCTTTGTTTCAAAAGTGTTTGTTTTAAAAACAAAAAAAGAAGGTTCTTCAATAGAAATTTACTTTGGAAACTGATTTCTGTGGCTTTATAGACACGGAGGACAAGCCTGTGACACTTATTGTTATGTTTTCAGGGCCCAGCTTAGTGTTTTTATAGGTACTCAAAAATGGTTATATACTAGCCAACCCTACCTTCCTTTAGTCATTGACTAAGTTGTTTTTACCACCAGAGAGCCAGCCTACACCCTTGAGCATATTAAAGGACTCTTGTCTACTGAGCTATATCCCTAACTTTCACATATACACATCAGTATTTAATTAATGTATTGGATGGTCTTACAGATGACTCAATCAATACATGCATTCAGATTATTTCTCTGGACTAGAACTATATTCTCATAAATCCGATTTTGTGGCATTCTGGTCTCATCTTCTAAAATTAGCACTTTTAAAACCTAGTAACAAATGAAATAAAAATTATTTTCCATGCTGCTGTCATGATATAACAACTTATAAAAGTCAAGGTTTATGTATATATTTTGCATTATGGGTTTTCTTTTTTGACTGAAGTTAAAGTAAAAAGGAGAAAGGAAAGGGGTGAGGAGGGAAAAAGAAGTAGGAGAAGGAGAAAGATGAATTTTAATTGAGAACTTGACTGGTCTGGCAAGAGATTATATCCAAAGACCTAGGTCTGTGATGTGGCTGGAATACAGACACACCTTTAATCCCAGGAGACAGAGGCAAGCAGATTTCTGAGTTCAAGTCCAGCCTGGTAAAGACCAAGTTTCATGTAAAGAAATGTGTAGCGGCACAAGTCTTTAAGCCCACCTCTCATAAGAACCGAGAGGAAAGAGAAGCCAATTAAGGAGAGTAGTGCAGAGAGAGAATGAGAAAGAATGCATGCAGTTTTACTGGGAGAGTTTTACTAAGATAGGTTGAAGAGAGAAGAGAGAACAATCTAGACACAGGGGAAGATAGAATGGGAAAGAGAAGAAGAAGCCAAAAGATTAGAAAAGATTGCTAGTATAGTTGGAGGCTAAGCAGAGCAATTCAAAGAAGCAGACAGGAAAGAAACAAAATTGAATCATCTGGAGATGAGTTTGAGCCAGAACAGTTGAGTTGAACCACCCAGAAACAACAAGAAATGACGAGCTTATTGAGCAGTGAGACTCAGGCTGAAAGCAATCTAGGCCTAGATTAGATTGTATGGATGCTAGAAGCTCCCAGAATTAGGTCTAGGTTAGCAGAGGGAAGCAGTAAGCCTCCAAGACAACAATTACATTAGGAAAATAAAAGTTACTTTCACATAAGGAAAAGGAAAAGTAGGAGAAGGAAAAGGAGAGAAGAAGGAGGAAGACCTAGGAAAAGAATAGGAGGAGGAGGGAGATGTTAACTTGATATATTTCATACTTTGCAGCATGAATTTTGGATGGGGGTGAATATCATGTAATATCCATGTAAACCAATACATTTGCACACATCCTTGTAATGACAAAAGAGAGACAGAGAAGCCAGTCAGAGCCAGAGATTTATGGATAATTTCTGATTTCGAAAATGAAGGAAGAAGCACAGAGAAAGAATGAAGAGAGCCTTTAAAAGCTGAAAATTTTCCAGGAAATGATTGCCTTCTGTAGTTCCTTACTGAACACAGTTCTATGGACTCATTTTGATCCCCTATGTCAGAACTATAAGGCAATAAAGTTACTAGATCAAAAAGTCTTTGTTATTTTGTCATAATTAAGGTCAGGAGAATAAAACTACTATTCCAAATTTTCTATTAATTCAATTTCTTTTTCAAAATATGAAGTTGGAAAATATTAAATTTAATGTTAGTAAGATAACAATTATTTAGAACAACTAATACAAGATGCATTTCTTAGTGATGTATAATCCATAAGAAATAAAACACAGATAAATTCCTATACCACTTAGAAGGTCTCTAAGCTACCCTCCTGTTAATTTCACCTAGAATAGTGACAGTTAATGATGTATCTTTATATATTCTGTTACATGTTATAATTCATATAAATAAAATGGTTTTTATATCTTTTACCCTACAAAATGATCTTGGTTCTATCCACAACTGACATATACAAGTGTGTCTTGTTTCCCTCTGGTTTGTTTTTGTTTCTGCTGTTGCTGCTGTTGTTAACTACTGTTAAGTGGATGTACTATAATTTTTGATTCATTTCTTGGGGCACAATTATGTTGACTTAGTTATGGAGAATAAAATGGCTCTATGCAATATTTCAGAAGCCCTTGTGCATGTGTATGTGTCTGTAGCAATCTTTATGATTAACACTGAGGAGTTCCTGGGTCACTAGGTATTCATTTTTAGCTTCTAAGCAATCTCCATGAAGTTTCCAACACAATGGTTACACAAATGAATACTCTCCGTGATGTAGAACAGAATCTTCCACCTCCTCACCAACTTCTTGGGTCTTAGTCTCTTTAGTAGTAGTGATTGTGATGCACAGGAGAGGATAGTTCCTGATTTCAATGTGTATTCCTCTGGTGACTATTATTATTATTATTATTATTATTGTTATTATTATTATTATTATTTGGAATTGTTCTTGTCATTTTTCTATAGATTTTTTTTGAGTTGCTATATATTTTGTTTCTGAATTTCTTACCAGATGTGTAGTGTACTAATTACTTTTCTGATGGTTGGGTTAAATATCTAACAAAATAAACAAGTAAAAAAGGGACAGATCATTCGGGCAACAGTTGAGGGGGATACTGTCCATCATGACATGGAAGACACAGGAGGATGCTGGTTACATTGCAACCACAGACAGGAAACACAGAATGAACAGGAACTAGGGACCCTGGGCAGAGCTATACTATCTGGAGGTATACTCTCAATGACCCATTTCATCCAACAGGGCAACACAGTTTAAAAGTTAAACAATCCTTGTAAACAGTGCCTGTAACTAAGGATCTATGGGGAACAGCTCACATTCAAATCACAGCACATGGCTTGCCAGAATTTTCTCACTATCTGTATGTTTTCTCTTTCATTTATTAATTGTTTATATTCTTAGTTTATTTTATATTGTGAAGATTCCATATACAAGTACTATATTTATATCATCCTTCCATGTTTTCCTCTTTGTTCAGAGTCTTTGATTTAGATGAGCTCACACTTATCTATTTTGCTTTTCTGCTTCCGCTTTTGGAGAAAATATAAAAACTCATTACTCAATCAAGTATGCTGTAGTTTTCTTCTAATAGTTTTACAACTTTAGATATTAGACCACATAACACCTGTCCATTTTTTTCTTAATTCAAAAAAATCTAAGGTCTATGATACTACTCTTTTATAACTTAATGAGGCTTGTACTCCAGACTCTTTCTGGCATTCAAAAGTCTAACTTTTAAACTTTCTGAAGTCTCATCTCATGCATGTACAGTTCAAGCATATGTCAAAGATTTGCAGAAAACATATGAACATTTCATAGTTTAAGTCTTTTGTGGCTTTTTCTTTTTATTAGATTCACCTTTCAAAGCCTATCCATATGTGATTGAACATTATATTTTCCTTTTAAAATATTTTTATTCTTCTTAGTTTCTGCTAGCTTTGTGTCACCCTAATATGCTTCCATATAACTATTTATATATTTAATTTGACATTTATAATTGCTAGTAGCACAAATGTAAATTTCTGTGCCAAAATTCTCCAAGGAAATGTTTTAAACTAATGAGTGAAATGTAAAACATAAGCAGAATTAAATAGCTTCCACACTGCAAATGAATAGACTCTCAACTTATTCAACCTTTTCTATCCACTTATAAGCTTACAGGAAAAAAAAACTAGATTAGCAAAACTGTAGGGAGTTAGATGAATATAAATTAGATTTAGTAAATATCTAGGTTTCTGATACAGTCTCTTAATCTGGGGCATGAAGATCAACTTGGCTGTGGGAAATTAGTTTGTCAGCTTATGGATGAAGTCACGTGAAACGAGGGGAGCCTATGGACTAAAAACAAGGTTGAAGCCAGGTGAAACAAGGAAAGACTTTATGACCTGGCATTGTTTTCAGCTGCTAAGTAGGCAGAGCTCAAATTAAGCCGAAGCAGGTGGAACAAGGAGAGATCCTATTTAAGGACAAGTGGATGGAGCCAAAAGAGCAGTGTGCTAGGGGTCCCTTATTAGAGAGCCACATGCTAGAGAGCTCCAATGCTAGCGAGTCTGCATGCTAAAAAGGACAACAAGTAGTTTGTATCCTCTGATGGAGAAAGTGCTGGTGGACTGATGGCCAGATATCCCTGAGGCAGAAAAAAACTAGTGAGTAGAGAAAGCCTCAGCAAGACTGCAAAAGGTCAAGGACTAAACCCTGTGGCTCAGCTTTTGCCAAGAGGGGATTGACCTGTCCGAACAGCAGCCTGACGAAACTGTGGCCAGCTTTAAAGACTGAGGCAGAGCGGCAGAATTGCTGATACAAAGGAAATCAGTTGGCCTACAGACAGCTGAGGTCTCCCAGAGAGAAGAAAGCCTCAAACCTTATTTAAGGTGAAACCGCCATAGCAAATTTACCCTGACGGATCTACGTCTGCGATATTCCAGAAGAAAGACTGCTAAGTGCATTAAAGGGCCTACCACAGAGACTGTGTTACTGACAACTGAGGACCTGTTTTAATTTGGTTAATAAGCATTAAGTAGAAATGTTAACATTCATCATAAATAGGAGTGGTAAAAATAAAACATTTATATGTTTTCTTATACTTGTGCTATAGACCCAAGGAGATTCCGACATTTAACACATAAAACTGGAGGCTCCAAAAATAATAATACAAATAATTTTCCTAGGTTCACATAGGGATGAAGCAAGGATTCCAATTTTTGAAATGAAATCCACATGCCTTTGTAACCACTGTGTTGAAGGCTCTTTCGATGAGGTTTATCCTGTGGTGTGCATGGTCAGAATGTCCAATCCATAATTGATTCAGTACCAGTTGATACAACGAATAATCACATAGTAAAGTATAAATTAGAGAATAGTGAGACCACTAAATATGACCACTCCATGTACTGAAGGAAGGTCTTTATTGTAGATTTGGGGGGGGGGTACAAACAGTTTTATGACTTCCAGGGCTCTCACTCATGAGCAGAGAAAATAGCAAAAATGAAGGAAGATCCCAGCCAGTGAGAAAGGGTTATGCTGAAAAGGGAGGAGAGTGGGCTAGTTAGGACTGCTTGGAAACTAGCATACAGGCAGAGGAATGGAGGTTGGAAGAGCCAGGACCCTAGCATGGGGGCTTTGATACTCATAACAGGTACTTGTTACTAGGGACCAGATGACTCTAACAAATGGTTTGATATATAACCACAAGCATATACCAAGGGAAGTGGTCCTCTGGAAGGTAGAAACTGATTACAAAGGCTCTTGGGGAATGCTGACTATAAGCTTTTATATATTCATCAATGTCTCAGTTCGGGTTACTATTGCTATAATGAAACACCATGTCAAAAAGCAAGTTGGGAAGGAAAGGGTTTATTTGGCATATACTTCCACATCCATAGGGCACCACTGAAGTGAGTCAGGACAGGGACTCAAATAGGGTGAAAACCTGGAGGCAGGAGCTGATGCAGAGGCCATGGAGTGATGCTGGTTGATGGTTTGCTCCCCAGGTATTGCTCAGTCTGCTTTCTTATAGAATTCAGGGCTGCCAGCCCAGAGATGGCACCACCCACAGAGATCTAGACCTTCCCACATCAATCACAAATTAAGAATATACACTACATTGTGGCCAAATAAAATCTTAATTTTGTATCAATATACAAAGATCAATACCAATGTAGTCCAATACGATCTTAATTTTACATTAATATACAATGATCAATACCAATTTAGCCAAATATGATATTAATTTTGTATCAATATACAAACGTATAAGGGCATATTCAATAATCTATCCTTTTTTCTTGATCTTCCCTGTACTATGTCTATGTCCCATTTTTTCTCAAGTCTATTCACTCCTACATAGGAGAAAAAGAAGGATACAGAAAAGAAGATAGAAGTCCCTGGGTCTAATCTCCAAAACCCATTTAACAAGACCATTTAACAGCTTGTAGTCTCTTCCCCTAAATAACAAAATTTTCTGTTATCCATCAAGTAACCAAAAGGGGGGGGGAAACACCCTCGCCACCTTCTTTCTGGGCATGGGACTTCACTCTCTTAAAATGACTTCCTGCTGATTTGGGACATAGTAAACCTGTTTGGGGCCCAAATAAGAATGGAAAAATGGTTTAAAATGTTAATAGAATCATTTGATGTTCAGTCCTTTTGTGCTCAGCTATTTAGATGTCCTAAGAAGTTTGTAGACAGAAGCTGATCTGGGCTTTACTGAAGTTCTAGCTGGAGCAGTCTGTGGAGCTGAAGGATCTTAGTGATTTTCAGTTGTTGTGGTTGTAGACTATGATGCAAAATTAAGATTGTATTGGGCTACATAGGTATTGATCTTTGTATATTGATACAAAATTAAGAGTATATTTGGCCACATTGGTATTGATCTTTGTATATTGATACAAAATTAAAGGTAATGCTTCTTAAAGGTATTGTACCGAGTAATGATTCAAATGAAATGTGGCATTTTGGCCTTTTGATACCAACCGTCATAAATTGTTTAGGATAATTAAAAAATGCAAACTCATAGTCATGCAAGCGTGTCATTTTGTTAGCTACTATGACAGTCTATCACAGTTATTCTCTAAGCTACTCAGAAATCAAGTTGTTAAGAGACAAGCAACATTTGTTAATCTATATACAAGAGATAGATATGGTGTCTTCAAAAACCCCAAGATATCTGCAGAATATGGCATTCAAAGATGTTTTCTTTTTCTTTTTTTTTAATACTTTATTTTTTTTTCTTCAAGTTACATCTCAGTTACAAACCCTTCCCTATTCCCCCTTCCTATCCCGGCCTTCCACCCTCTTCCCCCCAGAAGTTTCCCCTTTCAGTCCAACAGATGGTTCCTTCTCTTATAACAGTAAATACTATACAAAACAACAGATATAAATATGTCACATTTATGAGAGTTAAATGGCCCAGTATACCTTCCCAATGTCCAGTTTAAACATAATTAGCCCCTGACTTTAACATTCTACTATCTAACCATCTCCATGAGTTTAAAGTTCTATATCTAACTCAACCTTCATACTAACTTGCAACACAATTTTAAAAGCATCTTCTTAGATCAATAACACTCTCTTGATTCTTAAACAACTCAAAATTTAATTATGAGACTCTAGCTGTCTATTCTTCAACCACCTCAAAGACCTGAGAGGGATACATACATCTGCTTATATAGGAAGTGCAGGGCCTGCAACTTCCAAAACTAAGAAATGACATACCAGTGACTTCCTGGACAGTTCCCATTTTCTCTCCATATATTCCTGCATCAGTCTTCAGCCTTTGGGTCCTGTTTCTCTGACAGACATTTGTTGTAGAGCAGGGATTATGAAGGACTTACCTACCCTGTCTTGGCAAAGCTAGGCTGTCGACTTCCCTGCTACCAAGTTTTGTCCTTTTCAGACAGCAGTCTGTCTGCAGTTGGAGCAAGCGGTTTTTTCATGCCAAGAGATAGGCTTGCCACTAATTCAACCATCTCACACTGGAGATTCTTCGATGCTTATCTTCTACTTGGAGTTGAATAGGGGGTGCTGTCAGGAGCTGATATGTCTCGATATAAAAAAAAAGAAAATCTTAATTTAAGATAACATCTATGAATGCCATATTCTGCAGATCTCTTGGGGTTTTTGAAGATGCCCTATCCATCTCTTGTATTTAGATAAGCAAATGTTGCTTGTCTCTTAACAACTTGATAACTGGGTAGTTTAGAGACTATCTGTGATAGACTGTCATAGTGACTAACAAAGTGACATGTTTGCATGACTAGGAGTTTGTTTTACTTAACTATCCTAGACAGTTTTAGACGGTTGGTATCAAGAGGCCAGAGCTTCACATTTTATTTTTAAGTATCTCTAGGTATGATACCATTAGGAAGCATTACCTTTAATTTTGTATCAATATACAAAGAT